>JANSTW010072871.1:0-10192 GCA_027564275.1 Diadocidia ferruginosa | reverse complement strand
TAAAACAATATTAAAGAAAATAAAATTGTATCAAGAATACTAAAAAAGATTAATACTTTTTCTTACAACTACAGGTACTATCGTTTTTATTGAAAACTTTTCAAAATTATATTTCACAATCACTCGATAAATGCACAAGTATTTCTATAAGAGGCGCCCTGTTTTCCCCATTATATTAAGCATACCCACAAGTCGTTACGACAATTAAAACATTTTTAAATTCCTACAGTTCATTTTCAATGAAAACTTTTCAAAATTGTCTTTACGACAATTTGAACATTTTTAAATTCCTATACGCAACTATCATTTTCATTAAAAAATTCTCAAAAAGATCTTTAACGATCACCCAAAAATTTAGATTTTTTAGAAGATGGGACTCGAAAAACATTCGTAATGCTTCCCGAAAATTATTTTGCGAGGAGCTTCGCTCTTCCCATCTTAATGTAGGCCGTATGGTATTTTTTTAGCTTTAATTTAAGAGCTTGATGCCGTGACGCTCCTCTCCAACTTTTACAAGTAAGCTATACAAATGTATTTCGAGTTTTTAAAGTAACAAATTTTTGTGGAGCTTTGCTTCCTATGATTTATCTATACAAATGTTTTAAGATTTTTAATAAAAATTTTGACTTAAAGCAACAGGTAAGCAGAAGATAGCAGGAAGTATAACCGAAACAAGTATTTTTTATAATTTAAAAATGTTCCCGTGGTTGTAACCGCTCGTGAATAGACTCATTTTAAGCGGAAAACTAGTGCGCATCTTTTAAAAATATTTTCGAAATAATTAAATGATCATGAAACTCTATTTTGAGAAGTTTTAAGTAAAAACGATATTTGTGAGGAATTTAAAAAATGACTTATTTTAAAGAGTGTGCATTTTCTAAAAAAAATTGAAATGATCAAGTGACCGTAAAAGATTATTAAAGGTTTTCAATAAAAACGATAGAGGCACTGAATTTAATATTCCCGTCGTCGTAGCGGTTTGTGCGTGGGCTTATTTTAAGTGAAACAGTAGTGCACATATTTTAAAAATACCTTCGGAATGATCGTGGTACGTTATTTTTTCAATAAAAAATTAAAAAACGATAATTTGTGAATTTAAAAGTTGTTTCCGTCGGCATGACAACTCAGATTAATTTTAAATATTATCAAATAAATAAATAATAAATTCTAATATTTAATTATTTAGTCATAAAATTTTCCGTGCGGATGTATTACATTTAAAGTCAAAGTACGCATTAAATATAATTTTGTTATTGCCGATAATTTTTAATAAATATCAAATTTACATATAATTTTGGGTAAAACCAGATAAATGCAATAAATAATATGCGGTTGTCATATTAAACAGAAGCCCGAAGCAAAATGCAAAAGTTATTAAACTTGTAAATATATATCATGTTAATTATTATTATTAGTAATATTTTGTCAAAAATGTATCATACTTTAATTATAATATTATTAATAAATTTAACATTTTATATAAAGATCAGTGCAGTACTAATCGATTCAGAAAAAGGGTTTAAATCATGTAATCAAATTATAAAGCAATTCACTTCTTTTGCGTAATAATGATACTTTTTTCTTTAAAAAAAGCTTTAAAAAAATGTTAAAACTTGTGTAAAATTTGAATATGTTAATAAAAAGTATATTTTGGTTTATCAATTTTATTTTGTTTATTGAAAAAAATTTGTCATTTTATTGACATTGATTATCAAAATATTGCATAAAGTTCACTAAACTATATTTATAAGAATAATTACAAGTGTAACCAAATATATATTTATCATAAGACGTTGTACTTTATATACGAATGTCTCGCCATATATATACAATGAATAAGGTCACAATATTTTTCATTTTATTAATATTGTTTACTTAAAATATTGTTCTTTAAATTTAGAAGTTAAACAAATTGTAGGTTTTACGCGATGAATTAAATAAATCATTGCTCAAATATATGCATATATATACAGTAGGGGTACACGGAATTAGCATACTGCGAAATTTGCGCACAGCTAAAAAATAAACAATTTTTTTAACCTTGAGCAAAGCTAAATTTTTCGGTTAAATGATACTTTTTTCTCGTAATATTTATTTGCAATTTATTTTATTATTACGACCGTATTTAATCATATTATTATTATTATTTTTTATATTTGTGCGGGATTTTTCGTGATTTATTTGCACCTAAAAATCGTATATAACAATACATGTACATATTTTTCTGCGTGATAATTTTCCATTTATATATTTTTTATTTATTTTAAATAATAATAAATACGTACATGTGAGGTTTTCTATAAGATTTTTGTTTATTTAATTAAATTAAAATAAATAAAAAACAAAAGACTTGCAGCGACGAACCTTCTGTTTATGGAATATAATTTAGCTTTTCGATTTGGTAGGGAATTAATAATAATAATATGTACAGATATCATCGCAGTTTAAGAATAACAATAAAAAAAACAGAAAACTTGTGTATATAGGACTGCAATTTTCTAATATATACCCAGAATAAGTGAAATACGCAAAGATTTAATCTTCATCACAATAATTTCAATATAAATTTGCAATAATAATTTAATTATAATATTTTTATATTTTTACGATGAATTCCCAATAAAAATGCTATAATAGAGAAAATCGAAACAAAAGACTTGAGACGACGAACCTTTTTCTGCATATTTATATCAATTTAAAATCGCATATTAGATTCTACTTTAACAAGTGCTCACGTAAAATATGATTGTTTTATTGAATGAAATGAAAAATCTTTAATACCATTACTAAATGATGTAAGAAATTCTTTGTTCTAGTCAAATTAAACCTGTGAATAGACAATTGTTCATAAAAAAATATTATATGTCGTGTTAAAGTATCCAAATCTATATGTAATTTAATTATATTCAATATTTCAACAATTTATCATTTATACATAAAATAGAACAAATTATTATATACAAAAAAAAAACAAAACAAATCTAAATTAATGCAATAGCATGTTTGGAAAAAATAATTTATAAAAAAAAACCTTTGCCACTGCACATGCACTTAGCTATATCATAGTTAATTTTATATTAAATATTTAAAATTTCGAAAGCGATACTTTTGTCTAATTAAGATGCGATGTAAAAAATGTTTTGCCATTTTTTGTTCGCTAGCTGTTTGTTTATTAATATATTCTATATATTTATATAATATTATTTAAAAGGCATTGTTTTTAATTGCTTAAAAAATTATTGCAATTTTTTTTATAAGAAAAAATATTTTTTATTTAATTTATATAAATAAATAACGTTAATTTATGACATTCTCTGAACAAAACCTTAATAAATTTTACAGATTATTATGCTAAAGTGGTTCATAAATTTAATTTCATATTGTGTTGATTTTATAGTTTTAAGCAAATATTTTATTTTGTTAGCTATATGAAAACAAAAACAGCTCATATAAACTTAACAAATTTATTAATTAACATTTTTTTTTACACAAACACTATATGATACACAAAGTGTTTGTGTAAAAAATTGTTAATTAATAAATTTGTAGACTTAGTTGAAGAGAATTCTCTATTATATAAATTCACATGTGTATATTTGTGTACAAAAGAAGTAAATCAGATTTTAACTTTGTTTTTTAGCTAATTTTGTTCTTCCGCGAAACCATTGATTGGGGGATAAAATTTTTCGATTCTATTCAAATCGGATTAAAATCATCTTTCTGATTTATTTAAGATTGCACAATGCACAAGGTTTTGTCTAGTGGCAAGAGATAGATTTTTTGATTAGGTTACACTAAATATAAAAATCGGTCCGAGAACTCCCAGCATAACTGGGATGCTGCTTTTACTATATTTAACATATTTTGAAAATTGACACAAACTAACATTTTCTTTATTAGTCCACATGTTTGAACAAAAAGTATATATTTACAACAACAAAAAATAAGATGGGATACCCCAAATAAAATTCTATAGTCCACACTAAAATTAACCAGAAGCCCTATTTATATAACTATTTATATTCTCATATTTAAAAAAAATCGTGTGGAAACCCCCTTAACCTTTGATCTAGAGACTCTAAATATAATCCCAGAATATAGGCTCCTTTACAAAAATTTTACCAAATGTGTCATCTGGTAAAAACCCCTTGGCTCATATTTTCTGCGATTTAAAAAAAAACGTATGGAAGCCTCTCTTTGCCTTTGACGTAGAGACTCCAAATTCAATCCCAGAGTAAAAAACCACTATAAACTCACCGTCACCAAAATTTGGTAAAATCCGTTTTCTGGTACAAAAACGTTCTCTATATGCTCATATTTTTATTCATTTTTGCAAAAAATATTGTATGGGAATTGGGAGCCCCCTGCTCTTTGACCTACCAGGAAAAACCATTTGTTTTCTAAAAATGGTCAAAAAATATGAATATATAGAGAAAGTATTTTACCACTTTGGTGAAGGGTTAGTTTTAGTGGTCCCTGAATCTGGTATTGTATTTGGAGTCTAGGTCATATAAAAAGTTGGTCTCCTCCATGTATATATTTTTTTTAAATCTTACAAATATATGTGCATATAGAGAAAGTTTTACGAACCTTTGTCAATTTTGGTGTGGTTGGGTTTTAAGATTGTTCCAAATAAAAAAATGGCTGCGTACTTTATTCCCTGTATTTTTTAAATCATATGAAATGGAATACAATTTATACTAAGTACGTACAAATTAACCGTACAATTTTTGAAATTATCATAAATCGGAAACGTAATAAAAGCATAAAATAAAATTCTTTAATTGGTTTCCCATAGAAAAAATATTCTATTTAATAAAAACAAATTTTTTTTTTTATTAATTTGCTCATACATCAAAAATGTTGATATTAAAAACCTTGTTTTAAAAAATAAAAATTAATTATTTTTAAAAAATAATTCAAAGAAATATGAATTCAAGGGACCAGATCTAAGTTTTTTCTTTTATATACTAAAATAATATAAATATTTTTTTATCAGTTGAGGCAGTAATGTGTTTACAAAAAACATCAATTTCGTTGCAGAGATAAATTAAACTGATGATTTTTACCACTTTCGGTCAAAATTTAAAAAATCGCTCAATTCTATGCTCTCAAAAAAAGTCTAAATTTATCATATCTTGAAAAATCAAAACAATCAGACTCGCATTGAAAGCAGAGTCGTGTTTAGAAATTATCGTTTTCGAAGATTTTTGAAAAATTTGGGGTGAACAGTGTTAAGAACCCGTATACTCTAGGATTTCTCTTGGAGTCTCTGGGTTTAAGACGAGAAGGCCTGCTATCTTTTTTTGTTGTAGTTGTAAGTATCATTTTTTTTGTTCATTTCTTTTTGACCTTATAACTCTTCAGACTTATACATGTAACATTATTTATATTGTTCATATAAGTTAAATTGGTTTCTGCAACAACTCAAATAGTGACATAGATCCAAAGATACAAAATTGAATAATTATATGTTCAATCTACAAAAATTATTAAGATATTTCTTAAATTTTAATATAAATCTGATGCTTTACGAAGATATATAGTCATCGATCACCGGAACTACTACTTATTTGGTATACATTTTTGTAAATTTTATGGTTAATATGATTGGCTAATGTTAATGTTATTTTGGTTTAGAAAAAAAATGTGTATTGCCAATAATCCAATAAAAATATGTCGCCCGTTGAGCGTCGTCGCCGCCGCATATTATTCGCCACACCCTGTATATAGACGATGTGTACGCAATATATAAAAGTGATAATAAAAAACAAATTGTAATATATATTTGTGCTCAATAAAAATAAATATCGAGATTATGTAACAAATAAAAGATGAAATTAAATTATTTAAAAATAATTTTATCAGCTATATATATACATATATATGAAAAACACCTCATCATCGCAACGACCGCATAAACTAAAAATGTCCAATTATTTTAAAATATATTTTATTTTTTTGCCATATAATATATACAATAAAATTATAAACATCACTCTTATAACATCTTAATAATAAAATTATTTTGATTTGATAATATCTTTGGTTGTGGAATATAGCGCAAAAAATAACTATATATACAGAAATCTTTATATTTCTTATGATTGATCTCAATAATGGCGAGGAGATGCTATCATTATGCTGCCAATCATATTTAAATTTGAAATTAAATACACTCATTGATGATATAATGTTGCGCGATATCCAAAATTATATTCAGGATTTTTTGTTACCTTCATTTCTTTTCTATATCTCTCGCATATATACAAAAGTATGTATATTAATTAACAATTTTTATTACTCATACAACAAAAAATAATAATTTTTTCTCAAATATTCTTTTACTCCAATAAAAAAAAAATGTTAACTATCACCATCATCGTAATAATATAATAATCGACCACATATAAAAATGTATACATAAGACAACCACCACATGATACTTATGTCACAATATAATTTCTTATTATATATTTTTATATGAAGTGAATTAATCTGTGAACGTCCTTGCCTTCGGCGTTTTTATTAAATAAAAAATAAAAATATTTTATTTATTTATACATAATATTTATAGCTTATAGAGATATTTACGGAGCTATTATGTGGCATATAACATCTCACATTGTTATACTAAAAAAAGAATTAATTTTATAACATTTTTGCGAAAAAGACAGCACAGCATCAATACATCACAATAGCACTCTAGAATATGTATTCCAATTGGATGTTTTGATTTTATTAGTCACAGTTTTATAAATATACATTTTTCTGTTACCTTATTTGTAAGTGGAAATATTTTAATATTTCTTATTGTTTAATATAAATATGCACGCGATTATGAAATTAAGTCATCTTGAAAAGAGGAGGTAAAACCATATATTTTAAATACAATATTTGTAATTTTAGTTGAATTGGAAATTATTGTAATTGTTTTTTTGCTCACTTGAAATAATTTTTTTTAAATTAAAAAAACATCTTTAGTACATTTTTTTGTAATTGTTATATTTTTAATTGAAATAAATTTTACAGACCACTCTTGCAATCTTCATTTTTATTAGTTCAGGTGATGGAAATGTTTTAAATTGAGCGTATATTGAATAGTCCTTTCCTCTGCAAAGTTCTGTGGTAGTAAACAAAAGAATAAGAAAACAAATTTAATAAATTTTCATTAAATAAATTGTTACGCAAAGAAAAATTTTACCTCATTTAACTAAATAATTAAGACTTTTTAATTGTATTGTACAACGGCATCGATTGATTCATTTATTATCGGTGAAAATTAAGTGAAATCGGGAATCGTTGTGGACGAAAAAGTGATGATTAATTTTTAATTTTTTTTGTTTGGAGGCCAATACAAAGACAAAATTCTTGTAAAAATAATTACAAATAAAAAAAACTGTTCACATTATCACACGAAAGTGTGGAAAAAACTGTTATTTATATTAACTTCTATTCAAAATAATAAGAACACGAATAAATATCCCTTCCCAATTTCTAGATCTCAGCATTTCCTTGTGAATTATATTTTCTTCCCTAATTTTTTTGATTGGGATTTACTTATTCGTTCCTGTTATTGAAAATTCTTGATATTCAATAGCAAGCAATAGGAACACTAAAAATCCATCCCCACAAAATATCACGATCCTATCTCATATACAACTTTCTATTTCTTTGTCTACTACATTTTCTTCGCATTTACACCGTTTTTTATGTATTGGTGCTACCCGTTCCTGTATGTGAAAATTCTTGATATTTAATAGTAGACAATGGGAACACCAAAAAACCATCCATACAAAATTTCAAAGTCGTATTTCATCCAGAACATTTTATCTCTATTTTCTTCCTATTTATCCCTATTTTTTGTATGGGAGCTACCCGTTCCTGTGAATGAAAATTATTGATATTCAATAGCAAACAATGCGAACACACAAAATATCATCCCTAAAAAATTTGAAGATCGTATCTCATCTAGAACTTTCTATTTTTGTGTGGACTTTCAAGTGCAGACGGACAGACACATTTTTTTTTGCATTTTCGGTTTGGAATTTTATGAGAAGTAAAAAAAAATATATTTTTATTTTTTTCTATTTTTCAAAATTGACTTTTATTTATTCTATACTAACCAGTAACCGTATATATAAATATAAAAGTAAAGATAACAAATTAAATGTTACTTGGTAAAATTTCTGATTTCAATTGTTTTTCACCTATTATAATAATGTGGGTGCACTTCATATATAGTATTTTAATTAAAATGTTATTAAAAGTTATATTTTGAAAAATTTCTTGTAAAATTTCAGTAAAAAGCAGAATCGAAAGCGAGTGATATTAATATATATGAGTATTAATTACTGCTCAGTGCTCAAGTAGTCATAGAAGCAAGAAAAATGTATTGAAAATTGATAAATCATACATTTTTTATTTAAATTTTATAGAAATTAAAAGCATAATCGATGAAATCCTTAATGGTAAATTTAATATGCTGACAAATCTTATTTCGTAAGTTTTTGGCTAGTATATAAATCCAGGCGACACAATTATACATCTTTCTTATTAATCATATTTTTTCCAGATGTATATCTTACACGTGGTCCTCGTCCTACAACTTTTAATTAAAGTTTTTTGTAGATTCTATAGAAGCTTTTGAGCTTATACTTATATCATCATATCATTGGCCCATAACAACTACATATCTTCTAACAATTCTATTCTCCGAATTATTTTTTTATGTTGTTGTTGTATATTAAATCACATCACAAAAATTGTTTTTTTTTGACAGATTTTGTTTTTGCAAATTTATATAAATTTCTTTAGGTCGATGGTTTTCTTTTTAATTCTTATTAGTCTGTACTGAATCATATAATCAAAATTTCTATACAGTGTCCTGAGTATAGATTTAAAATTAGATAGATAATAAATTAGGTTATGTTTTCATACAAAATGAACAAGGTGACATCTACAAATTCAGGAGTGATAAACTGAGTAACTGACATATTTGAGTCAATATGTCATTTCTTATCATTAAAAACTTTGGTAACCTTATCGATCCGCCGGTAACCAGTCTATTCAAAACGATAATTCGTTTCAAGATAGATCTGTTATATTTGTTTAAACCTAAAATCGATCAAAATATACCTAAAATTCCAATCAAATAAATTGATGTTGGCTTGCATATATATAACTAATTTTCTATTAATATTTATTTTAAATCATTAGATTTTAGCATCAAGACTAACATTTACGTCAAGCAGCAGCGAATCTAAAATTTGTTCGCTGTGGACCGTGCGGTAAATAAAAAGTTTATGCGAAAGCTTTTATAAGCATCTTAAGTATATAATATACATTTTATTAATTTAAATGTAATTAAATTGTATTTTATTAATTGAAGAGTAATTAAATTGTCTTTTATTTTAATATATAAAATTTTGCAAGAACGATAAAATTAAATAATAATAAAATTTCAATAGGATTACCTAATAAATGGTATAATAAGTGTATATTGTACGGCACTATTAAATAACATTTCCCCATAGACCTAATAATTTATTCTATATGCATTTCCCTTATATGAGATGCCCTCGCAATATATAAAAGCTCTTCTTTTGTATTAAAAAAAATGATTTAATTTCTATAAAATACACGAAATCATTGATTATTATATAAATTGTAATTTTAAAAATTAATAAAATGTCTGAAATTGCCTATATATAGGTATGTACAATTTTCATTGTCTTTAAAATCGTTTCGTCTCTTTATTATACCCACCTACTTTCACAAAGAAATCAAAGTTACATTATAATAACATATATGAACACATAAGATTAGGTTAAATATATATAAGTGGCATATTAGCTAATTTATTGTATTATACTCTGCAGTTAATTGATATATTACGTTAGAGAAATGTATTTTAGTTTATCTGCGAAACAAAAAAAAGCTCCAGAATTCATTATAAAAAAAAATTATTACTATTTTGTATTTTATAATATTTAATTGGTGTATATTACCATTTAATCTAATTTTAGAAAAGAAATAGCTATACACAAGAATAATTAATCTAAATAATTCATAAGACATAATTTAATTCATCGGATTTAACTAGTATATAATATATATAAATATAACCAGTATGGAGCTGTGGGTAAAGTCACGGCTCTATAAATCAAGAGGTTGTGGGTTCGAGGCTCGG
>JANSTW010072849.1:0-10194 GCA_027564275.1 Diadocidia ferruginosa | reverse complement strand
TTTTAAATTTTAAATTTTAAATTTTAAATTTTAAATTTTTGAAAAATAGAATACTTACTTCACCCAGTTCATTGACGGCAGCATTGTCCTGTTCGAGCTGACGATTTATTTCTTCTAGAACGCCAGCGTGGCTATTGCTGTCGGCTGCTCCGGCACTTCCGCCAACCTGTTCGGCACCACGAGCCGCACCATTTCCATCCTCATCATCGTCGTCGTCATCGTCCTCTTCGTCATCATCCTCTTCCTCCTCATCTTCATCGTCGTCGTCATCATTTTCATTATTGTCGTTATCGTCATCGTCATCATCGTCGTCGTCATCATCATCGTCATCGTCATCTTCATCATTATTTTGACGATTGCTGGACTGTTGAGCTGTGGCAGCCGCTCCGCTTCCGTTGGCGCCACTGCTACCTCCACCCGAACCTCCTCCGGCAACACTGATTGTACCTGTCTGACCACTACTCGTCGTAATTGTCATGTTCGACAAATTAAAGCTGCTATTTGGTGCGGCTCCACCGCCAGGTGGACCGCCTGTTCGTCGGGCCGTTTGTCGTCGCTTTGGCAACACAGTGGTGGCCGTTGGACCCGGTTGATTGGTCATGCGCAGTAGCGTTTCGAGCGGTTTGAGGACGGCATTTATTGTGGTGACCGTATGCGGACTGGACAGATCAAGGTGTTGGGTGATCTTCGATAGATCGCCTATTAGGCCTCGCCGAACCATGATGTAGAAAATGTCATTGCGGCGCGGTTGATATTGATGGAGTTTCAGGAACGACGGATTGTCGGGCGGACAATTCTCGATCATTGTCGGTATGAGTCCGGTTAGTATTTGGATTTGTTGATGTTTTTCGGGATTTTCGGGCCAGGCAAGAGCTCGTTGAATGGCCGCCTTCACTTCGCTCACAACAGTGTATTGGGTGACGGCCGAATCTGTGGCCGATGACATGGCCGCAATCAGCATTCGGGCTGCCGAACTACAATCACGATCTGGATTCCGATCGCTAACCGGCAGCAAATTGTCAAGGATAAATGCGAGCGCTGTTTGTGGTTCGTCCGGCACGAGCGTCGACTTGACCGGCTGATAAACATAATCGGCCAAAATAACACCGACCGATTGAAATGAGCGCACAGCCTCGGCCAACGTTTTCAGAATGGTCGACTTTGGCAGCAACAGTTTGTCGTTGTCAGCCTTTGACGACGGCAAATTCCATAGGTTATTGTCTTTTGTGGTGGTGGTGGTGGTAGCAGCTGCTCCTGATGTTGTACCAGCATTTGCCGCTGCAGCTGCTGCCGCCAATTGATTTTGATGATTGTCGTCTTCTTCGGCCAATGGACGACGATGTTGGAAATGAGATGACTCGGAATGATCACGACTTGTACTGGCGCCTGCATTTAAAGCCGACGTGATTATAATGTCTCGATGTCTGGCGGGCGGATCCTTTGCAGCCGGAGTAGTGGCAGCCGTTGAGCTGCTACTCGATGACGTTGTCATTGAATCAGTGGTCGGTGGATTTGGTATGACTAAAGCCGTCAGCAAATCATGAACGCACTCCAGTGCAGTTGTATCGTCCATAAATTTATTGACCGGTGGATAGCGTCTTGACATTTGAACGGCAGTTCCTGCAGCCACGTCATATCGAACCGGTGTGCTCGAACAGCTGGGAATGTTTTCCAGACTTGGCGGTGGAATTGATTTCATAATTAGGCGATTATCTTCGCTAAAAACACCTCGCCGCAAAGCGGTTGTGTCAATGCGCAACATAGATTTGGCAACTTCTTGAAAGATGGCCGGATGACGGGAGACGGCCGACGACATGCGTCGCAACATAAAGACCAATTCACGGTAGCCGGGCGGAATTGTCAGCAACGTTCGCACGGAAATGACCTTCTCCATGGCCAAGCGAAGGGTTTTCGGGTCTTCTAGTGTGTGCCGAATCAACAGATTGGCCAACGTTGAGAAACCAATGAAACCACAAGACTGTTTCATTTTCAGCAACAATTTAACGCCTCCTGCATTTGCAAAGACCTCGGCATTTTCGTACCTGGTGGTCAGCCGAACACAGAATCGCATCAGAGCATGTAATGTATCACGATCGTTGAGGATTTTCGGTGACATCAATCGAACGCAGGATGCGACAATTTCCATCGTATCGTATTCCTCGAGGCCGGAAATTTCAAAGTCCCAATCGTACGACTCGACGTCATCGTCTTTTTGTGCCGGTAGCTCACCTGTCGGCGGCAAAACTGGATCAGCCGGAGGAGCAGGTTCATCATCGTCATCCTCATCATCACCGTCATCATCGTCTTCGTCGTCATCGTCATCATCATCGTCATCGCCGTCATCACCATCTGGAGCTGTGGCGGCATTTTCCATTTCTGTATCTGATGTTTCCGGCATAGACTCTTCGGCTGCTTCGGCCGCAGCCACTGCAGCTTCGGCTGCCAAACGTGCAGCTACGCCAACAGCCACGGGTCCACCACCGCCAATGCCACCATCTTCCATATCCGATCCGCCCGTTCCGAAAATGTACGACAGCGTTGAAGAGACGTCTGACTTTTTGTTCCTAGCCACCGATTTCAGGCCCAGTATCACTGGGCGATGATTTCCGCTCTCCTCATTCACTTGTGACATACAATTGAAATTTATCGTGTACCGGTGCCGGCCCACGGCCACTCGCACCGACGAATCGCCCGACCAATAGGCATCGTTTATAACCTTATTGTTCGAAATGGAGTAGGCGTTCCACTTGCCACTCGCTACGTCGTACCACTTCCATATGCGAGACGTCACATGGTGCATATCGTTCTTGCGTTGCGTGTACGTGGCGACCTTTTCGAACAGATCGATCAGCAGCACAAGCTGCGCAAACCACTTGGGCGCTCCGTCGCCTTTATTTTCGCGCAGTGTCAAGATGCGTTCCGTTTCGAACAGAAGCGTTATCATGAGCGGCACCAATTTGAGATTTTTCAACGCCAATACGGCTGGCGTACGCAGATCCGGATATTGTCCCTCCAAAAACAAACTAAAGATGTGCAAGCGAACGGTAAATCTGCTGGCCACCTCCCCATGAAACATTGTCTTCAGTTCCTCCATATCAGGATGGTCAGCTTTGATGCAATGCATTGCAACCTCCAACATGAAGTCGGTACACTCAATCAAAGTGTTGACAATGCTCGACAACATCTCCACGCGCCACTTATCCGCATTTCGACGAAATAGAATCGTTAGCAGTTCGGTGCCCTTGAACACGGTATCGGGCACCTGATCGATCAAATAGAGGCAAGTCTTTACGGCCTCGTCACTAAATCGCGTCAGCATAACATCACACAACGGTGGATCGGACGGTAGCTTACACGGAATCTTGGCCATACCACGACGTCGTGTCTTCTTTGGCGTCGCTGGGCCGACGCCTCCACCATCAGTTTTCGATTTAATCTGTTTAAATGCAGCGTATGCTTCTTGGATTTCGTGCGACAACATGCTGACGTCAATTTCATCAGTTCCGGTCGTTGCTGTAGCATCGTCATCATCGTCGTCTTCGTCATCATCATCGTCGTCGTCATCATCATCGTCATCATAATCGACAACATCTTCAACGTCCGTATCGTCTTCATCCTCATCATCGGTAACGATATGTTCGATTGCACCACCAGCTGCAGCTGGAGTAGCAGCGGGAGCAACTGGATCAGCGGGTGGAATTATCGGAGCAGATGGAACAACTGGAGCAAGTAACGGAGCAAGTACAGCCGGAGCTGTTGAAATGGATTGATTGGTTTGACTGGCTGCCGTGGCTGCGGCCAACAAATTTGCCGGCAACGAACCGTCGATGGTTGGCTGATTTGCATGAACCAGCAAATAGTCGGTGGCCTGTTCTAGTGTCGCTGTGTAGTACAAAGCCTCACGACAATTGTCGTACGAGAAGCCCATGTCGACCAGTCGCTGTATTTGTTCGGGATTTATGTAACGCTGAGCCTGAGCTCGGCTACTATTTGATATTGCACGACCAGCCCTGGCCACGCCCGGTGCAGTGTTCATCATGTGCGATATGCCAGTTACGATGCGTGGAGTCCGGGTCGCTGCAGCCACTGCAATCGCTTGTACGGCGGCCTCTGTTGCGGCGGCCGCTTCTGTTGCGGCAGCGGCACGCTTGTCCCTTGCCTCAGCCCGGTCCGCCATCTTCTTTGCGTATTTCTCACGGATAATTTTCTCACCCTTGAAAATGTGCTTCATTATGGTCAACATTGATTCGGTCATTCGAGGACCGTACGTCTTCATCGGTTTAATGTTCCAGATTTTGTTGACGGCCAGGAAGGCCATCCGGTGAACGGTTATCAGATACTTGACTGCGTCAAACTCTTGCTTGGCACGACTCGATTTCAGTGCAATCACATGCGGTGATTCCAGAATGGCCTTTGGATTGACCATCTTCTCGAGCAGCATAAGCCAAGCGTCCAAAAACTCACCCGTCCCTTCGGGAAACGACTCGAACGACGGTAGCTGCAGTTGTTCGGCGTCGTTCGTCAAAATGCTTGCGATTTCAGCATCTTCAGCGTCACTGGTCGTCACCTCCACTTCAACGTCTTCATTTTCGTCACTGCTACCATCACTGCTACTGCTTGCCTCTTCGGCTGTCTTCTTTCTTTGCGGTTTCTTCGGTTCTGTCTTTGCTGGTTTCGATGCAGCCGGTTTGGTTGTCATTGTCGTCGTCGAGGTGTTTAGGGCAAAATTAAACATCTCAAAGAAGGCGGTCAATCCGCCTTCCTGTACAAATTTGTGCAACATTAAATGGTAAGCATAGCGTTTCTCATCGAAGAGCATGGGACTGGTAAAACCAATCGAACAAATCAGAAATGTTTGCTTTAGTTTGGGTATGGGTGACGAAGGCAACTGATCATGGGACAGCCCGTCGACCAAAATGTAACTCAAAACGCGCGCAATGTGCTTGGATGCAATGCTCATGTACATGGCCGGTAGGTTTTGGGAACGCCGAGGAGTGGACACACAAAGTTTTACTAACAGGCCGAATAGTTCGGCAAGTGCGCGTCCCAGGCGAGAAGATGAACCCAACAATGACTTAATACAATGCAATTGAGCGGGTGAAGCGACCAGACGTCGTTTTATGGGCGGTTGGCCGGATGACGATGATGAATTTGACGATTGAATGTGTCGCTTGCATTCGCCCTCCACTCGCTTTTCGTCACCACCACCACCATCATTGTTCGATTCCTTGTCTACATCCATTGAATTCTCATCGATAAAATCGTCCAAGCTGATTGTCGACGACGAAGGACCCGCAGCTGCACCACTTACTGCAGCTTGTGCTTGTGCAACGGACACAGCAACGGCCACACTTATCGGCGTTGCCGACGGAGTTGCCGTGAATTTCGGCAGTTTTTCCATATCTTCACGGCCAAAATCACAGCCATCGGGAATTATGTCGTCCGTACAGAGGGCCAACAGCAACGTACTCTCCCACACCAGGGCCGTGTACAATTGCACTAACTTATAGAGAAGTTTGCGACCGAAACGATTGTCCTGTCCCCACTTCTGAATGGACAAATTTCGAATCTCAAATTGACCGGTTCGGCAAACGTGCACCAACATAACGACGTAACCGTGCACGGCGCTCATGGCGTGCAACAGCGGTGTATAGGTGGCATTAGAAAATGCATGCTCAATATTTGGACAATTGGCCAGCTCACGCAACAGAACGCTGCCGCGCGAACGATGCCAGTGCGCTTGCAGCGGACGCAGCTGATCCACAATGTGTGACAACTGTTCAAGTCCAACTTGTAATACTTGTGGTTCGTGGGCTAAATTCTACAGTGAGACCAAAACAAAATTATCAATATTTTTTCATCAAAAACAAATTTCCCTCCCCCACACTTACCAATATCGATTTACAAACGGCCGCCACCGCTTGAGCCGAAGCCGTTATCGGACTGTCGATGGGCAAATTTGGCAAAGACAAAATTTGCAACAGCGGCTTCAGGCCACCCTGAGCCACAAACTCACGACAATGGTCGTCGGTTGAATTGTTCGACAATATGGCGTCGATAAATTTCATAACGTTCAGAATGTAGTCGATGAGCGAGATGGGCTGACGCTCGCTGTTCGGATGATTAAATGCGTTTGCGTGCAGCAAATTTTCGTCGTCATCATCGCCGACGCCACCGCCAATGCCAATGCTAATTCCAGATGGTTGTTGTTGTGGTTGTTGTGAGCCGCCGCCGGACGCGTCAATATTTGCCGAATCGCCACGTTGATTGTGATGCGATGAGGTGGACGCTTCCTCTTCGTCGTCTTCCTCTTCGTCACTGCTACCGGCATCGTTACCTGCGGGAAGGGGGTGGAAGGGGGGCGAAAATTTCACATTAATTTCGAAAGTCTTTTAGACGGAAATCGGCAAGGGTCCGAAAATCAGAGACAAATAATTTCGAAAATTAGAAAGTTACAGAATTCGCACTTATAAAAACGTGTAGAAATTATCGAAATTTACAAGAAATCATTTGGCGTTGGAAGAAACTTTGGAAATTTTTTGGTTAGGTTTCTTCCAAAAGACTTTCAAGAGACAACAGAACGGCTATCAGGATCAGGAAAATTTTGTAAAGAGTTCTGAATTTTCTTGAGGTTTTTTTTTCAGTTTTTCAAGAGACTTTCAATAGACTTTTAAAATATTTTAAAAGTCTCTTGAAAGTTTTTTAAAGTCTCTTGAAAATCTTTTAGAAGTCTCTTAGAAGTCTATTGGAAGTCTCTTGGAAGTATCTTGGAAGTCTTTTAGAAGTTTCTTGGAAGTCTTTTAGAAGCCTTTTGAAAGTTTTTTAAAAATCTTTAGGAAGTCTATTGGCAGTCTCTTGGAAGTATTTTAGAAGTTTCTTGGAAGTCTCTTGGAAGTCTCTTAGAAGACTTTTGGAAGTCTCTTGAAAATATTTTGGAAGACTCTTAGAAGTCTATTGGAAGTCTCTTGGAAGTCTTTTAGAAGTTTCTTGGAAGTCTTTTGGAAGTCTCTTAGAAGTCTATTGGAAGTCTATTGGAAGTCTCTTGGAAGTCTTTTAGAAGTTTCTTGGAAGTATTTTAGAAATCTTTTCGAAGTCTCTTAGAAGTCTTTTGGAAGTCTATTGGAAGTCTCTTGGAGCTCTCTTGGAAGTCTCTTGGAAGTCTTTTAGAACTTTCTTGGAAGTCGTTTAGAAGTCTTTTGGAAGTATCTTGGAAATCTATTGGAAGTCTCTTGGAAATCTTTTGGAAGTCTCTTAGAAGTCTATTGGAAGTCTCTTGGAAATCTATTGGAAGTCTCTTGAAAGTCTCACGGAAGTCTTTTAGGAAGTCTCTTAGAAGTCTATTTCAAGTCTATTGGAAGTCTCTTGGAAGTCTTTGGAAATTTTCTCTAAATTAATAAATTCTAAGTTTGCCTACCTGCAGATCCTGTACCAACGCCACCACTAGCGCCTCCAACACCGCCACCTCCTGCACCATTGCCGCGTGTCGCTCCCCGTGGTCCACTAACAATGATCGGTGATTGATCATGTTTGTTGGGTGCGCGCCAACAAATATACTTTGGATCTGTACCCAAATTGACCAGTTCCTCTAACAAACGGATAATCGCTTTTGTTGCCTCCGTCTTTAGCGACGGTTGATGACGCATCAGTTCGTCCATGGCATTGCCGAGATTCGAAGCTGTGTCACCCATCGGATCACTACTGCGACGACGACGCATTGCTGTCAAATAGATTGGCGACAACAGAACCTTAAAAAGCTTGTCGAATGGTTGATATTTGGCAAATGCGGCCAATCCACGGGCATTCAAGCACAGGGCGCTAAAGACATTGGGTAGCGAACCCAAAACTTCGCGTGTTGCGGGCACGTCTTTCTTGAGCAGTGCCTGCAACACAACGTCGGTCAAGCCATTGTCTTGCAACGAGCACAGGAGACTCGGTTCCTGGAATACGTACACGGTGACCACATCGGTGGCCAACAGAAACAGGGACGGCCCATAGTATTCGGCATTCGAAATTATATGACGCAGAGATGCGGGTAGCGTACCCTCCATAACGTGACGAATGCTGTCGGAGAAAGCGGCGTCTTGAATGGCTTTCTTCAGAAAGTTCAGCATCGATTTGAGCAGGGCAGCCCGTTGTGGTAGACACGACTTTAGTTGATCGTCTTGTTTGGCTGCGGCGTCCTCCATATTGTCGTCGCAGGTATTGTCCTCGGACGACACAACCACAATTGTGTCGTCATTCTTTTGCTCAGTTTCTTCGCTCATGCCGTCGTCATTGGACGACAGATCGTCATCGTCCATTTCGATGTCTTCGTCCTGTGCCTCCTCTGTGCCAACATCATCGCCACCACGCGATGATCCCGACATGTCGGACGATTGATCAGGCCGATCACTGATCGGTTCGATTTCGAAGGGATGTTCCCGACGACACAAGTTCACCTCCATGTCGAGGCGGCCAATGAAACTGTTTAGACCGCCGTGATTCTGGAACGACTGCATTTCAATGTTTGTTATAAGATCTATGACCCGAACGGCTCGTGTCACAAAGGTTATGTGCTCGAGCTCACTGCCCGGCCAATTTATGACACGCAACAGGCATTCCATCATGCCGCACGCTACCAGTGCCTCACCGCCCGAATCATAACTAGCTAGATGATATAAAAAACTAAAGAGGGCCGTTGCCAGGGGCAACGGAAACAGACTACTTTGTTCGTCGTTATCGGGATTCGTCAGATATTGGATGCAAGTGCGAACCAACGTTGGCAAGAAGCCATGATACGATGCAGCGCCCGTTACATCGATGATCATGTTCAAGCGAGAGCCCGGTTTTCTGGAACGACAAAAGAGAGAAATGAAAGGTCTGCTCTACTGCTACACCCTAAAAACCGCCCCCCCCCCACACTTACTTTGGAAAATGTGGATTTCTATCTAAATGTATGATTGATGTGAGAGTACGCAGAGCGGCCGCTCGTATTTCCACCAAATACTGCTGACGCAACTCCAACAGATGTACCAACTCTTCCAAAAATCCCGGATACAAAAGATTGTGAATGTTTTCCTGTAAAGAATTCGAATAGACTAGCACGGACAGTGCCTGTAAACGGGCCAACACGAACTGCAAACGATCAATGTATCGATGAAACGACAGTGTTAGTCGTGTGCGTGTGTAGATGAGCATCTGAAAAAAAAAAGTTTGAATTAAGAGAAATCGAGAGCATAGAGATGCCAATTTACCTTCTGATCTTCGTCCAATATCACTGGAATATCCTTACAAACTAAGTAGGCTATCTCCGATGGTAACTTAAGATTTCGATGCTTCTCCAACAAGTCCGGATCGACGACGCTGAGCCGTCCGTGCTCATCATAATATTCATAATAAAATAGTTTCTCCTTTTCCGGTATCAACATTTCAATGGAACAACAGTCGGCCAAACCGAACCCGTGATCTTTGCCGCCCCAACTCTCGGCAATGTAGGTCAGACGGGACAGCAAGGCCGTGCGCTTGCCGCTGTTCAGACGCGGTATAAAGTTGCTTCGCTTCGAGAACATATACAGTAGATTTAGTACGCCCAATACTATTTCCATGTTTGATGACGACAGCAACGCCGTCAAGTGTTCAATTGAATTGTACAGATGTCGTGAAAATGAATGTTCGATCAAGAGAGTTGTAAAGTGTAACACAGCCAATAGTAATTTTACTTTATCACGATTAAATTCTACATCACAGGCCAGACTCCATTCGACGCCACCGACCATAGTGGTGGCGCTGGCCAAAATCCCATCGAATATGTCCAACACGTCGATCCAATGGTACAGTTCACTCTTGCCGAAGGTCCACGAGTCAATTTTCACTAACTCCGCATACAATTCGGCACTGTGCGTTGGTAACGTGCACGCACGCAACTGCCCAATCAACTGTTGACATTCGACGGGCACCTCGCTGGTGCCCTTCTTCAGTCGAGTCGCGTCCACCTTCATCGTGTGCGATGTCTTCAATGTCAAATATTATTTTGTTTTTTCCCCTTTTAACAATAGAAAATACTCCTCCCTCTCCTTCTCCTCCTCCTCCAAAAACGTGCGCTAGTCGCCCAAAACTATGCGCCCGTTTTTTTTCTCTCGTTTCGTTGCTCTCTTCCCACTCTATAGATAATTTGTTTCGCCTTTTTTCGTCTCACTTAAATAAATCTGTGTGTGA
>JANSTW010072827.1:0-10195 GCA_027564275.1 Diadocidia ferruginosa | reverse complement strand
TTTTAAAATTACACAAATATGTGTAAAATATGACAAAATTTTACACAGGCCTGTGTAACATTTTTAAACTAAGACATAACTTATGTAATAAAACAGTATAATTACACATTCCTGTGTATTTTATCACTTTATCGGGAATATTTTACACATATCTGTGTAAAAACAAAAAACAAATATACACAGACTTTGAACAAAAAAACACCTATCTGGTATAAATTAAACAAGTATCATCTATGTAAATTTTACAAGACTTTTCCTGTGTAAATATTTTTTACACAGACTTTTACACAGAGCCGCGCACTCATTTGGATCGCCGGTATTTTGAAATTAGGTTTTATTTGCAGTGTAGTATAGATTTCTTCTAAAAAATGCAATTATCCGATTAAGATGAATTCAATTCAATTCGATTCATTTATTGCCAAACATAAAATTGCATATTAAGTTGTAATTTATAAGTTTTAGAGCTTTACCTCAGACATCGATTTAGATGAAACAATTAATAAATAAGATTGTCTTTTATACTATTCTTTGTGTCTTGCAAGTTTTTAGCGATGTGCCATTGAATGTCGTAAATTTTGAAGTAACGTAAAGCTGGAAAAATAATTTATATAAAAAAATAATAAATTAATTTGTCTGCTATAGAGTATTTTTTATTGTGCTAGAAGTTTTCAACGACTTTCCATCGTATTCTAAAATGTTGAAAATATCAAAAAAGTATTGCTATGGAAAACTTCAATGAATTTATAAAAAAAAATGAAAACAAATTCCAGCTAGAACATTCTGAATGGTTTAACCATTTTCTACTTGAATAATAATGAAAAAAAAGAATAGACATTCTTCTTAATATGTTAATAAATGGATTTAGATGCAAAAAAATAAATAAATCAAATTGCCTGCTATTCTCATTATCTTGGAAGTATTGAACGATTTTTCGGATTTCCGTGTCTTTAGAACCGAGTCGGTCAAAGTTACCTCAAACTACGGTATGGCAAATAAATAAAAAGCTTTATTAAACTAACAATGTACTTGTATATAGGTTACAAGGATACACAAAATAAGATGAAAATTTAAATTTTTAAATGTTTCTTTCCTTTTTTCATATAAAATACAATTTATCGTTGCAAAAAAAAATATGATAAAAAAGGAAAAACGTAGATAATTTTTAATTTTATGTAATAAAATAAATAATTGCGTATATTTGTTTTGTTTATTTCTCTTTGTTTATATGGAAGGTATATTCATAATAAAATTAATTTAATTTGGAATATTAAATCATTTTGAAGATAAGCTTTATTAACTTTATAAAGGTATATAGAGCTTTTACTTTTTTGTTGAAAAAGATAATATCCTCTATATAAATTGTTGTAATATTTAGCGAGTGGGGAGACAATTAAAAATGAATAATTAAGTGTAGGAGTATAGTAATTTTGTATTTCTAAAAAAGTGTCAAAAGAAATTTTGTTGTTGTTATAAATTTTGTTAAACAATAATTTTTTTTTCATATTTTTTTCAATGTGTATAGAGGCTTTTTTAAATATATTTTAAAAGCTTCGTGTTTTTTTTTGTTAAATCCATTAATTCACTATGCGTACTTTATTATCTTAATCAGTTGCTCTGTCTTCAGAAACTACAAAATTTCTAGTCACTTTTAGTATCATCTTTAAAACTTGGATTTTTTGTATGTAATTAAAATGCATATTGTATTTAAACATGTTAATTTAATAATTGCCGGGTAATAATTATTAAATTATAATTCATGTCATTTATTTTATATTCTGAATCTAAACTCAAAAATATGGGTTATAAACAGCGATGTTTAAGTTAGTTTCTGTTATCTATTAACTTAACCAGCACGTGTGTGGTGTTCTAAAAATATATAGCACCATATATGTGTCATTGAAGATGCATTTTATTAGAATATGCAATTCACCTGTATTTTACTAAATATGATTTATTTTATTTATAATTATATTAAAATCTTAAGGTTAATAAAAATGCAGAGGTTGTTTTAAAATAATAATAAGAATATTATTATTTTAAATAAAATCAACTCTGACATTGAGATAAGCAAAAATGTATATATAAGATGAATGAAATGTATATATTAAGTGAGTTGTTAGTTAGTAGTTTGTTAAATAAGAGTTTACCCAGCCTTGGGCTTGTAAATCTCTAGACTTCGGGTTAGTTTATTAAAATGTATGTTTGTATAAAGTGATAGTATTGTATAAAATATTAATATAAAAAGCATTATTAATAAAAGTTAGTTAAGTGTTTTATTAATTCGAAGTTAAAGTTTAACAAGGTGGACTATAAAGAACCAGTGTTCTTACTTTATTATAAGGACATCGCTAATAATACAGAAGGGATAAGACAGACGGACTAACTCCGTATAGCAACTCTGTATACAACACCACACTTCTGAGATTTTCGATTCTTCTATATGTTCAGATTGTTTGCCAAAGCTTTGCAAGCGAATCATAAGTGTTTATGTAAACATGTAAAAAAAGAGATTAACTACAGATGAGTACTTAGTTAAAATACCGGATTTTTTCAAGTTAAACAAAATGTTTAAACAAAATGTTTTCTTTAGTGTTTCAGACCAACAATGAATTATTATTGAAATTATTATGAATTTTAACATTTTGTTTAAAAACAAAAGCTTGGAATTGAAGTAAAATCATTAGATACGATGTTGTGGCTGCAATCATCTGTAAAAAAATAAAAAAATATTTGTTTTATTTTATTCGGATTATAAACACTTTGTAAAGATCATACCGAAAAGATCAAAGACCAATCCAACGCAAAGAGTCCGCACGAAATGATCGGCGATCGATGAAGTATTTGTTGAGAGAACAATTGAAGCTGCACAAAATGTGAAAAATTATTTTAAATTAAAAAAATTCTTTTGACATTTTTATGACTTCGATAAAATATACTCTGGATCAATGAATTAAAAAAATTATTAAACAAACATTTATAGTTGATTTTTCATGGCTTAAGCTCAAGCTAAACTCAATTCGAAGCTTAACAAATTTTCAACATAGTTTACTCATATTCTTCGATATCCGATAAATCATAAAATATCATTTTTTTTTTTAATTATTTAAACATCGTTTAAAAAATATCGAAAAAGATCCAAGAAAATATCGATAGTTATTTATAAATCGATATTTTTCGGTAAATCGATATATCGAAGAGATTTTACCTTTAAAAGTAGTGACTTATCTTCAAATTTTGCCATTGCCATGTGTACAAGTGGTCCCATTCGATTTGCCTAAAAAAAAAAAAGATTTTATGTAAACCTTTAAAACTTTTAAAATATGATATTCTATACCGAATCTGTGACCATACTTGATGCAATTATCCCCGAATAAATTGCCATATTGTAAAATATCGAAAAAGAGGCAAAGCAAATGGTAAGATAGACGTTTCGTTGGAACAGTATTGCCACATACAAATTGTGAATACAAAATACGGTCGTACAGAAATTGCCAGCGATTGAAGGTAGTAGCTTTGTAGGACGATAAATGAAAGTAATATTAATTTTACATATTCGATAATATATCTTGACCTGTGCAATATATCGATATTTTCATTCGATATTTTTTCAAAAACGCAGTAGGTTATCATAAGGAGAAAGGTAAAAGTAAATAATTTTTTCATCTTCAAAATAACTTTAGAAATTTTCAATATATATCGATATCGATTTATAAAGTCCGATATTTCAAGTTTTCAAAATAAATATCGTTATTTTTGGAATATCGCACAGGCCTAAACTCGGCTGAACTGCAGTATAGCGAATATGCTCCAAATAGGATCGCACCCTTTCTATCCTGTAAAGTTTTATGCCACTTCTGGCCGCAGATAGGAAAATAAAATGTTCCTTCTAAGAAACCCTTTAACCCTTCTTGGAGCATGATGAGAGAACGATGGACTACAACTTTTAGAACTAAAGCTGTAGCTCTTGTCAAGACCTTTCATTTGAATACACACAATCCCTCTAAATATATATTTCCATATTTTTCATACAAAAATTAAGCCCCTTCTATTTTGAAAGGAGGAGGGTGCTCTCTCTTAAGTTCACACTACACAAAATTGTAATTTGCCTGTTCTTCCATTCTGTATAGATGTAGAATCAAAATATTGCTTTTTTAAACTTTTGCATACAAACTTTAAACCCCCCCTCTGCAGAAAAGCGGGGGTCGTAGTCGAAGGATGACCCTTTACAGGATAGAGGGTCCTATTTGGAGCATATTCGCTATATTGCAGATTCGCCCCAAATTCTGTAGCTTACCAACATTCCGAAAAATCGACTAATTATGTCTGGAAAACTTGTCAGCTCGTCATGTATGATGGCAATTTCGTAGACTCTTTTTTGACGATCCAATGACGTCATTGGCATATTATTTTGCTCAATAAACCATAATCTGAAAATTTGTTCTACAAAAATTTAGCTAAACGATGTTTGAATTTTGATAATAATTACCGAAAATATTTATTCAAAAGAATAAACCGGATCAACAGGAATAGTATGCAAGATAGAAATGTATTTGCACAGATGATCAAGATGTTATTGACAATTGCGTATGATAAAAAGAACCAAAACGACAAATGCGATATGGAGTAAATATAAATAACAAAATTTATCGTGAACACAATCAATAACGTGTACACGAACACAAGCATTTGAATGGCTCTTCGATAGTAGCGGTTATGGTCCACTTCAATGTCGATTTGCTCGATTAGCTTGTCAATGGCTTCCATGCGAAGAAAAAAACCGAGAAATTGTTCACGCATCATAAATATGGCACAAATACTGACCAATGAGGCTATCAACAATAGAATTATGGCGATGTTCATTGCGGAATTCAGCAGCGGATCTGATGAATTGGAAAGATCCATTACATTGTTCAGGTTGAATAGGATCATTGAAACGATTAGGCTAATGTGAAAAATGAGCAAGCCAATGTCGAACGTTGTGACGGTAATTCGCTTTACACTGGCCTCATACGATATGGTGCAACAGTGTATGCCCGAAAATCGCCCAATTATCGCAAAAATTTTCAAAATTGAAAACATAGTTTTTTTATCCGGAATTTTAATTTCTTCAGACATTTTTTTGTGTCAGTATGTCAATAGCTGGGTGTTTAGAATTTGACTGCATAGCTATTTGGTATAACTTTCCTAATTATTTTTAAATGTTTTTTCTGCGGTAAAACAATATCACTTGAGTTAATTAATTTATGTAACTGAATCCATGAGCGTCCGCAAACTTTTGTCCCAAAGGGTACAGCATAAAAACGGATAATTCAGAATGAACATTTAGTTGAAATACTTTGACCAGTAGACGGATTTGATCGAATTGAGGTGAGGTGAGTTTGTAGTGGTCCCATACTCTGAGATTGTATTAGTAGGCTCTTGGTCAAAGTGAAGTTGGTGATCCTATACATTTTTTTAACCGAAAAATATGAGTATAATATGCTCAGCATATGGAGAGTGTTTTTTTTGCTATAGTAGACCGATTTGGTAAAATTTTTGTAGGTGCCAGTTTTAATTAGTTTCATACTCTAATAATATATTTTGAGTCTCTAGGTTTAAGATCAAGTGAGGCTCCTATACAAATTTTTTTTATATTGACAATCTGTTGTGAGATCGCGCTTTTTTTAGCTACTGTCGTTCGCTATAGGTAAAAAGATGCATCTTTAGCAGATCTAAGAACTATGCTAAAGATGCATCTTTTTACCTAGCTCGCCTCATTCTCGGGATTGAAAATAAATATTTGGGACGATATTTTGTGACTAAGCCATGTTCATCTGCGTAACACCACTCGTATGTTCGCTGAGAAAATATTATTAATCCAGATGCAAGGAGTTCGGGAGTTACTTCAGTTGTGTGCGCTATAGGGCTGTTCGATATTTGAACAATATCGATATATCGAATATCGAAAAGCAAAAAAAAAAGTTGTGGGTTCGAGGCTCGGTAGAGTCCAAAATTTTTTATTTTTATTAAAAAGCGATCGCAGTGGTTTGGAAGTCACCTTATTGATTACCAAAAAATGTGGCTAGTGCGAGTTGCTGACAATACTCAACCTTTGATATGGCCGTCAATGAAAATTATGGTATCAGATAGAAAAAAGGGTAAGATTAGACCCTAACTTTGGAGTAAAGGACACGATGATGATGATTATTTAATTATTAAACAAAATTATGATTACAAAATGATAATATCAAATAAAAATATCGAATATCGAATGAAAATATCGATACGAAATTAAAATTATCGATATATCGAAAATCAGAAAACAACGATATATATATATATCGATATATCAAACAAGCCAATGCACATCCAGCTAGGCGGCGTTAGTTTCTTAGTGCGCGTCAGACACTGTCGCGTGAGTACACTAAAAAATACCCAGATGTCGCACACTTTGAGTGGCACAGGCGAATTCCCTGATATAAAAAGTACATTGTCAAAGTAACAACCCCAGCCCATAACCGACTGTCGCCCTGAGAAGATGGGTAAGGGTCTATGGTATCAAATAAAAGGTATTAGAAATGGATTTGATTTACACCATCTTTTTTTTTTTGGAGTTGATAAGAAATTGATACCAAAAACCTCTCCAAATAAAAATATTATAGTAATTTTCGAAATCTAGGAGGACCTTCTCTTCAAGGGGAAGGGTCAGTAAGTAGGGGCTGGTAAATGCTAAAATATAATTTAGCAAAAAATAAAAAAAAAAAAATGTTGGATAACAGAAAATGTGAAAAAAATTTGGAGGGGTGGTGCAAACCCGTATGTATAATTATAGAAGTTTCGAGATAGTAATGACATTAAAGAAAGTCAGCTTTACTGAAAGTCTTCTATATCTGTCGCCAATGGTTTTTACAAAATTAATTTAATAATATTAAAATTTATTAATTAACTAATAATTAATTTAATTAATTTTTATTGAATATTTTTTATGAACGAATAAACTAAAATACTGAAAACAAGCAGGTTACTATAGTCGAAAATTCCTTCCCATTCCTTTCCGTTTCAATTCCCTTATAGTCTTATATAGAATATAGAGAGAAGAGAATGTCCACAAAAATGCCATAATAAATTTCCACATAAACATATTACATAAAATGTCTATATACATACAACATATGTTTAATCGTTGAATGGATTTTGTTGGTATACTTACTAGCTCTATACTATAACCTCTATAGAACATGATAAATTTTAGCCCGTACCATTTATACTAAATTTACCATCGATATAGCCCCATCCGCAATATAGCCAATATATTACACAAAATGTTTGTTTTCTTTTCCCCAAAACTCGTATTTTGTTAAACAGGGCATTTTTCGGAGTTTTATTAGCTAATAATTCAATTTGCTTAAACATATATATTTATAGCGATATTGAAAATACTTTGTTTTTCTTTCGGTATATTGAGGCTACATATTGCTGCTCTAACGATACGATACTGAGAGCTACACTCAAGAAAAATATATTTTCAATGAAAAACGAATGTTCACTCAGTTATACAAATTCTGTAAACTAGAGGGACAAAAATCGGGGAAATGCCTCCTTTCAAACGGCGAACGGTCTAAGTTAGCAAGTCTAGCAAAAAAAAATAACCAGATAGAATTCAATTAGCAGAAAACTTTGATACCACAAGAAACGAAAAACCCCTATCGAGACATTAAGAAAACCTGGGAGTTTCCTGATCGCCGTGACAGCTATTTGATCCTAGTCATTGACTAAGAAACTAAATTAAAAAAAGAACTTCCCAAGCAAGATAACACTGACCAGAGCTGAAGCGTCTGGCTAATTCATCAGCACGCTCATTACCAGCAATACCCCGTACAACATTTATTATCAAATATCCACAGAATGAAAAATCGATATATCTATGATATCTAGGAGCACTACATCTATATGATATCTTTTAATATTTATCTAGTAGATATCTATTTTTTAACATATAAGTAACTGTACATTGAATTATATGTCAATGAAAATTCTGATATCGTACTGATATCATATGGTTATCTTAAAAACATACAAATATTATTTATCTACAAGATATCTTGTCGATGTCGCTACAATCACGACGTAATACTAAACCCTACTATTCACAAACAAATTTCATTTCGATTTAAATTGTTGTGGCTTTATTTATTGGTTTATATATATTTTTTCAACTCGTCTATGGAGATTAGCAGACATACTAATGATGGAACATATGTCCCGAATCGAGTTTTAGATGCTGAGTTTACTTCATGACTTGCTTGTTAAAAACAAATTTTTGAGGCTGGGCGAAGAAAGGTACGCTTTTCTCTGGCCGACCTATTAATTTATTTGAGAAAAGCTTTGCTTTGAAATAGACTAAATATTAGACTGTTTTAAAAAATTTACATATTATAAATTTTTTTTTATATTTTAAAATCTTGAACTCTATATCCTCTCGGTATTTAACAGTTATCTAAAAGTTACAAAATCTCGCATCTTATCGTTATAATATTATTGATATCATCTAGATAAAGAATTTTTTTTTATTTATATCGCTACGATATCATAAATTTATCTGTTAGAAATCTATAAAATGAAGATATCCAATGGATTTATTAACGATATCATGTGTTTCTATCTTATAGATGTGTTTTTACTAAGCGATCCGATTTATAAAATATATGAAGACATTGAAATAAAAAAAAATATTGCTCAACCGAATTCTCAACATATCTCTCGGACCGTTTTACATAATAAAGGCAAAATTGCCACAATATTTTTACGAAATACTTTAATCATATTATCTTGAAAATATGTGATACTTCGTTAAGTATACCGGCTGAGGTCTTTTCGGATTTAGATGCCAGAGCTTTTGGTGCCATTACAATTCCACGGCATGTTTAGTTTGTTTCTAATTTTTCTGGGGTACCGCAAGGTAGCGTTCTTGGTACAATCTTGTACTTATTATATACAGCTAACTTGTCAAAAATATCACAAAAAACAAATGCTGATGATACTGCTACATTTTTCTTATTCATTTCAAAAAACACAAATCAACTTCAAGAATTTATAATCTAGATCTATTTCTGAGGCCTGATCATGAAACTTCTCGATCCTTATGTAAGTGTAAATTGAGTATAACGATGAAAATGTATATAAATAATACTATTTGATTCGATCGAGAAGTCATAATAGCTACATACGAACATATCAAAATTTTAATCTAGTCGTCTCGATACCGATAATATCGAGTTTCATAATCGGGCGCCTGGTATGAATTATTAATATTTTATTGTAATCTGTTACTAACGTCTGTTACAAGCCGTCAACATAAATAAAATAATAAATTGTGTTAAAATATGAGCAATCTTCTTCTACTATACCTATTTTAGCCTATTTTATCAAAATATTAAAGTACTTTGTCTTGTATACATAAAGAAAGAACACAGATCCCCAGGAGCCATTTTGACACTATTGAAGCAGCACAATATGTTCTGCGAACGCGAATTTTAAATTTATTATATGGAAAATTATTTTATATATTCTTTGATATGTAACATAACTATATTACATAAATATAAGAAGTGCCACATAATAGCATAATGCGAACACTTTAAAAGAAGAATGTGTCTATGGGATGTTATAAGCAAGTGCATTTGAATCCAGCATGTATGTCTGAACAGTGAACAAATATGACACACATCTTCTTTGTTGATGAAATATTCCTAATAATTTTATATTTACATGGGAGTTAATGTATAACAGCAGACTCTTTATGTACTTTAAAAAGGGTAATCGTGGTTTTGCATACATCATTTCGTTCGCATGATATTCGAAAATGACATATCAGCCATTTTTTAGAATCTATGGAGTTATCGATGTATTTTTTGACTGTACATCCATTGATCGTTCTAAAAAAAAAATGGAGTATATGTATAATGGATACGAAAGTAGATTTTTTTAGGGACACTCAGCTTTAGGGAAACTCAGCTCAGATATTTTTGTCCATTGTGCCGTATTACACAAAAAAGTATCAACTCGCAAAATAGTTCAGGAATTTTGTGCAAAACTTTTAACAAATTAGCACAGCAAAGGCATTTTGCACGTTTGTAGTACTAACCAATAGAAGTGTTCTCCAAAAAGTCCCCAATCCTGGAGGTTGCAGGGACCCTGATATCAGGGTTGCCAAACC
>JANSTW010072816.1:0-10196 GCA_027564275.1 Diadocidia ferruginosa | reverse complement strand
TATAGTCAGAGTTATAGTCGTCAATGAAAACCATGGTATCAGATAGAAAAAAAGGGTAAAAATGGTCCCTATGCTCCTTCGCTTTGGAGTAAAGGACACGATGATGATGATGATGATATATATAAGCGCTATGCGATGAAGACAAAATAGATGAGATGTGAGTACTGACAGATGCTATAGTACACTATTAATTTTTATAAACATAACATGCTAGAAGTGACGTGCAGCTAAATTTATTGGTAAAACATATCGTACAGGAAATTGTATAATTTTAGGGTCTCCTCGTCCTTGGCTTTTGAATTTGTATCTCTAAAAATGGGTTTGACTACTTAATGGAAATCGGTATCCTTTTTTTATCGGTTTAACTAATAAAAAGATCATTATTATGCATGTATCAAATTTAAATTGCCGCGCAGCAAAATTTTTGACATGAATTATCGAAGAAACCGAAATTTTTAAAGTTTGGCGGCCCTCTTGGGATTTGAATTTGTGTATACTGTATATGTGTGGGAGCTGCCCATTCCTGTCTAGAGTAATATTCTTGATATTTAAAAAACATCTTAATACACATTTTCAAGATCATCTAGAACTTTCAATTTTTTGTGAATTAGAGCTACACGTTTGTGTATATAGAGAAAATTTCTTGATATTCAATATCAAACAAAAGGAGCGGGTAAAACCATTTCAACCAAAAGGAGATCATATCTTGTACAGAACTTTCTATTTGATTGTTTCCTTTTTTGTGCGGACGGACGGAGGGGCAATTTTTGTTCATATATCTCGGTTTCGAATTATGAGACAAAATATTTAGTTCTTTTTTTAAAGTTTCATGATGATTACATTACTTCTCTTTATTCTATACTATAAATATATAATTCTTATAAATAATTATAATAGTTTATTAAGTATATTGGGATTTTGGATTTTTTTTTTGGATTTGTAAGACTTATTCTACTCTGTTCCCTAATAAATAGTTTTGGATAGTAAACAACAAATGTAGGTTCATAAAATAGTCATTAATCAAGATAATTAAACACCTATCTCTACATATATTTATATGTCATTAAAGATTACATATTAAATAGTTCGCATAACATAAAACATATAACATAATACTGCAAAGGCGCAATGACCATTCATTATATATTGGTAATATTTATATATATTTGAAAACTATCCCTTTTCATAAAATAATAAATAATTATAACTTTCATCTTTAGCCAATTTATTAGATTTATCTAACATAACATACATTTCCATTACTTAAATTTCCTGTCAAAGAAATTAAAACAAACAAAAAAGAGTAAAAGTGTTTAGTATATTATACTGTGGCAAGTAATATAAAACTATAACACACGATGATGTATTTGATTACACGTAATAAAATTTTCTATATATACACAAGTAATAATATTTAATATAATTTTCCATAGATTTATCACATTAAAACATTGAAAACAAGATTTCATAAATTTTTCAACTTTCTATCATAATATTTATATGAATAAAATGTAAATGTAGATTTTTTAAATACTTTTTTAATAAGTTGAAGGTACATGTAATATCTATTTATATATACGTGTATAAAATATTTATTTAAGTGGAGATGGGTAAGTTTTGTTACATATAAATTTATTTATTTTTCAATTAATTGTAAAAATTGCATCAATATTGCACATTTCATATTAAATTTAATAAAAACATAATTTTATGCTAATCAAAAAGCATTATATTAACAGAACCAAATAAATTAACATTAAAATCCATTAAATCTACGCACAACTTCTCTTCGAAAATGTTTTAATAGTTTTTTTTTAAATAATTACATTTAACAGATCGCCTTAACTGTCGCTCATAAATTACATTATGCGCGGTGTGTATAGAGTTGGTGGAATTATTATTATTGGTATTATACAATATTGTGTGGTGTATGCGATGAGATATATTGCCAGTTTGGGCAGTGGTGAAGTTCATAAAATGAACAATAATAACACAGTACAACCATGGGCGCCTGCAGGACTAAATAATGAACCAGTTTACTTTTACTAAACTACGTATATATATAATAACGTTAATTATACTATGCTTTTTTAATAATTTATATTTATAAAAAAAGTGTCTTTTGTAACAAATAGAGCATTACTTAAGTGTTTTGGGTAGTATTTCAGAAAAAAATTCTGATAAATCCCTTATTTTTCTAGTAATATGGGTTTAAATAAGATAATAAAAACCTTTACTTCATCTTTCTGTTAACTATACTATATTAATGTGAACGGTGATCAATATTTTTGAATTTTGAAACAAAAACTGTAATAACCAAGATATTTTTTTAGCAATGATATATAAAAAAATCTTGCCTCCATGGCCAAAAAAATGCGGGCGCCCATGAGCACAAAAAAAAAATTCGAATCCTTTGAATTTCTTCCGTAAAACGATTGTACTAAATCTCAAAATTTTTCAGGTTATACGATTTTGTTTTTATCTGATTATTGATAAACCTTTCGAAATTTCATACTCTCCTATCAAGTTCAAAATTCGTGTTGATTAGTGTAATTAATAATTAATAGTAACTATTCCAATTCTACACAGTAGGCAAGTGCAAGTTAATAGTTAATTAATATAACATCAATTTATCCGTTATTAAATTTGGGTTCACAAGAAGCGTAAATCTGTTCATCATTAGCAAACAAATGTATACACTTGAATTTTGAAAGACGAGTAGCAAATCATTTATAAACAACGAAAACACTAAAACAGCATAGGACACAAGACAGAGCCTTGAGGGACACCCATTAAAACTGGATGAATTATTAATAGAAATACACTGGACAAGAGATGCAATGTATAACTGCTCATATAATAGAGCACGATCATCAGTATCAAAAGCTTTCGAAAAGTCAATTACGACAAGTGCTGTAAGATGCTTACACTCGAGCCCACGATGAATGTTCTCGGTGATTTTGAGTAAAGCAGTAGATGTCCAATGGTCTATACTCTATACTAAAGCCATATTGATACTATAAGTATTAAAGACAAAGTTGGCAAGATTGTTATCGGTCTATAAAATCATTAAAATGTTTTGCTATGGTCAGGAATGAACTTTGCATTTTTACGCATGTATCAGAATAGGTTAAAGTTGTGAAAATAAAATTAAAAGTATGCGTAACAAACGGAACAGTTATAGGAAGTAGTAATTTTAAAAACCCTTCTAAACACTTCGCATCGTTCTACCCTTCGAATATTAATTAGAATTGAATTCCAGTCGGAAATTCCACGAACAAAAAATGATTTATTCATATGACTAGATGTGTGTTTGGATAATAATAAGGTTACTATAGTTCGATTGGAGAGACTGAACTTAAACAAGTTATACAAATAGTTGGGTGTTTTACACTTTATAGTTTTGAAAATAAATACACAATTATTGAGCTTATAGTAATCAAAGATATAGCACAACCTAATATACTACAAATATAGGTCGAAACGACGAAACATCATCATATCGCATACGAGCATTAAAAGCTCTCTGTAAAATGTAAGGTTTCGTTTTTAAAATTATACAATACTGCATTCGATTTTAGGCTAGAAAAGGCTACCCTTTGAAAGTTGCAACTATCACTAGTATAACTTTCAGAAGTTAGAAACTTGTTGTGATCATTGAGGGTAAAGGCAGAGAAGAATTTCAGGAAACAATTAAATTATCATTATTTAGTAATTTCTATCGAACATTTTCTTAAATTTTGGATAACATGACTTATGTCATCCAGTGACGAATATTCCATATATGGCATGTATGTCATGCTTGCCTAAACGTAAAATACAAAAAACTAATTAAAACATTTTCTTGAATTCGTAATGTTTAAGATAATAATACGCACAAACAGAAATCACTCCAACATTGTTTTCTCAAATCAATATATTGTCTTCTTAAAGTCATTATAAGTAGCATAGACATAATTAAGACACTTTATGGCAATTATACAAGAACTATGACATTTTCTACTGTGTTATAAGTTTCTTAAGCTTTTAAGTTTTTTTCCACCCATTTTTCTCACCTTGACACAAGACACAGAAGTATAATGTGAGATGAGTGCATTATTTATCGTATATAAAAGAATAACATAAAAATGTCTTTGGCTTCTTTTATGTAAAGGAAAATAATGCTTATTAATTAATTAATGCAACCAAATTTTTCTTCTTACTCATACTATAGACCTGTACGATATTAAAAAAATATCGATATATATCGATATTTTTCGATACATCGAAAATTTTACAGAGAGAAAACAAAATCATCATTGGCACAGACAAGGTAACATTATCATGTCTGTGCCATTGGCCACATCCTCAGCGATATAGAGATTATATATTTTTTATTTTTTTATCTTTATTACGAACCTCAATTATCAGAAAATATCGATTAATCGACCATTTTCGATATTTTTTCAAATAAATATTTTTTTTTTAAAGATTTGAGTTAAAATGTCGATATTTGAAATCGCTAGTTGCTACATCTCAAGATTTTGTGATTTTTTTAAATTGTATTGTCTTATGTGTTCTTATATATTCATTCGATATTTTCTTTCGATATTTGGTTTTAATCATCAACTGTATATAGACATGGAGATCTTACCATTTTACATAAGCTGCTTAGCGTAAATTTTACAATACAATTAATACATGAACACAGATAATCCTTTATTGCATTTTATTACACCAACATAAGTAAATTAGCTATAATATGTCGAAGAGGTATACAGCTTTCACATCAAAAGTTCCGAGTTCAAATCATCAGCGATACGATCGATAAAATATCGAAAGAAAATATCGATTTAAAAAATATAGAATGATATCGATACATCGATATATCGCACAGGTCTACTCATACATTAGTTATTGATATAGTTTAGATTAAAAAAACTGCTTTTCAGTCTAATTTTTTCTTACAATTGATTCTTTTTAAACTGCTTTAGATAAATTTAATATTAAATTAAAAATTTAAAAGTGCTTCCTTACACAAAATTTTCACGTTTTGTGCCCGCTTAACACCCAAAGACATAACACCTAAAAGCTTAAACAAGTTTTCTTACAATTTATTCAAAAACTGACATCGCAGCCAAAATATAAACCCATCGATTTGTTTGTTTTTAGAAGAGATATTTTATCCGTTTATCAAAGACACAAATAATATATAAGTTCTCGTGTGATTTTAACGGTTTTAAGCTTATGTTAAAGCTTTCGGCGTTATGTTTTTGTGTGTTATGTCATGTTCTCGTTTTTTTAAATTTTGATACTAAAAAAGCTAAAAATCCTGTTGTTCTTTTTTTATTTATACAGAGTTTTAGGATTTTTTTTTGATTACAGAAAACATTGATTATTTCTTACTTTAATTTGTTGTATATGTAGATTAAAATGAATGATTGTTGTACACATTTTTAATGTATCATAAACTGCAGGAGTAAATAATTTATGTCATAATATATTAAACTTTTTATATTTTGTGAATCTTATCTCAAAAATGTGGTTTCAACAGCGATCAGCGGCCGGACTAACTCTGTATTATTCCATTTTTATTAGGTTTCGTTCGCCACTGTTTCGCATGACTTTACCAGCATCAGTATCTCATAAATGTGCGCTAAACCTAACATCATTCATTATAATTATATATTTTTTATACATCTTTATATTATTACATTTATAATATAATATCGTTTTGCAACATTATTATTATTAAATAAAAATGCTGTGAATAAATTGTCTGTATATATAAAATGATTGTTCAAAATATATAGATATAATATTTCAATAACATTCACTCTCAATTTCAAGCACATTGCCAGAGAAAGTAGAAAAATTAAATAATTTTTTTTTCTGTATTTAATTTCTTATAAATACTTGAGTTAATAAATGTAAGTTGAGAAGAAGAAAAAAATTGATTATATTTAAACAACGATGAAGTGTCAATTTGTGGTCTATATGCGCGGCCAACATCACATAGCTAAAATATAAAGTAACATTTCTTACATGTCGCACAGCCATACGAATTTTGTAGGTAAATATATGGATTGTTGTTAAATGTTTGCACAATTATACATATATACTTAATATATATAAATATAACATAGAGTTGTAAAAATAATAAACCTGAACTTTAGAAATCGAAAGTATATGTACAATATATATGAAAAAGTAAACAGACGAAAAATGAATAATAATATCGATAAAAAACAGCAAAGGGGTAACACATACGTTGCATATTAAATAATTTTCGTATAAGTAAGTGGTCCTGTATATAGTAATACAATAAATTATGCTTTGTCATTTGCATTAACTATATACCTTTGGCATATTATGTTATAATTATAAATAAATATAAAATAACATAATATTACTTTTTTTCGACCGTTGATTTGAAATATGTAAATATTTTAAAACAGGCTAATCGGTCTAATTTAATGCAAAGCTATTCTCAAATAAATTAGTTGGTCGGCTTGGGTAAAGCGTACCTTTCTTCGCCCAACCTTGAATTTTTTTGTTAACTTTAGAAAAAAAAAACTATCTTATTTCTAAAAACAAATAATCCATGAAGTAATCTCAGCACTTAAAACTCGTTTCGGGACCTACGTCCCATCATTAGTATGGCTGAGAAACTCCATAGACAGTGACGAGAATGTTCAGAAAGACCAATTTCTTGAGATAAACGTTTTTGTCCCAACATTTTTTTTTCTCACACAATTTTCGATATTTGTATATTTATTGAAATAAAATGACACCGTGCAAAACCTGGAATTTTGCGACCTATATTGCATGCATTTTCGGACACAAATGCGTTTGCAAATTGTACGTAGATTTAAAACATTTTTTGGGAAATAAATTTTTTTTGGGACACAAATTCTTATTTCAGATAGAGTGACCTATGAGATAATATTACGAAAGCGATATGATAAAAGAACAAAGACTTATCGCATTTTGGTGAAAATATAGTGAATTTTGGGTGAAAGAGACTGGTTTTTCGGTTGTCAGGCGTTTTGTAAGAGAACATTTTTTAGTCAAAAAAGAATTTTTGGTGATATTTTTGTGACTTTATTCTTTGTGGAAAGAGTCATTGTCTAATTTCCTTAATCTTCCATACATTTTACACTAAAAATTGTTTTATATAAGTATGAATGATTTCTGTGTAGGAAACAACTGTAGACATTTTACAGACCAAAAGTTTTTTAAGAAAACTATATCTACATTCTACATATATTGGATAATCTACATTTTAGCGTTAAAGCCCCAGGCGCTAACGGACCCTCCTTCCTAAGGGGAGGCCCTTCCAGACTTCGAAAACCTCTATAACACTTAGCGCTTTCCCCCTTCCTCCTTGGAAGGGGAGTGTTTTGTTGCTTGAACACGTGGAATGTTTGTTTCAGCTGCATACAATACACGTATAAGAAAATAACGCGAAATAGATTTTGAACACTGAAAATTATTATAAAGGAAAATTAAATTTCGAGTATGCTTTTTTAAATTTTTTATTTTTTTTAAATTTTTAGCATGCCTCTATTTTACAGTGATCATTTTCCAAATTACTCGCGCTGGCATCCCTTTGACTGTTATTTTTCATTTTTTTCTCCAAATAAGGCAAATTTGAGCCTTACAAGTTTAGCCTCTATTTTACATTTTATATTAATTGCAAAAAATCTGTATCTTTTTGTTTGTCTAATTTGGCTGTTGAATTGTCCATGTAATATTTATGAATTGTGCATACCTTTTCACTATTTCATAATCTCATATATGATCGCGTAAACGATCATAAAAGATTATGAAAACGCATATATAATAAGCTATTCATATATTTAAGCATTATATTAGAATTTGTAATTAATTTTTAAAAAAGCAAATTTTTCCCGAAAATTGTTAACCGTATAATTTAGTTAGTTAGATTGTTTGTTTTAATTACTATATGGGCAGACAAATATTATCCAATTTAAAAATAATATAAATTCACCAAAAATTTACGCGGTTTTTTGTTAATTCAATATACAAAAAGTTATTATTCAAAGTTTAATTCAAATGTTTTTTTTTCTACAAAATAAATTAACAACAAACAAAATATACACAAAACAAAATTTTAAATTATTGGTTTAATTCACATATTATCTTTTTTTTGCTTAATTCATTAGAAATTATAATTTTATTTTAATTTATAATTCATTATAATGATCATGATGTTTTATAACTTATAATATGTGCGGAGACGTAAATTATCTGATGTTTAGCATATATTATAGGTAGCTCTGTCTATATATATGAATATAATTGTATAGCCGAAGAGATGAATATTTTTTGTATCGATCATTATAAGACTTATATTTATAAGTCTATAAAATTATTTAATAATATTATATAAGTCTTTTATGGTATGGTGTTTTTTTAGGAACCAAAATATTATACTTATATATTATGCTGCTGCATACCGAATTATGTATATTTATATGCGTATATATATAGAAAAATTATGTAATCGCTTTAAGTTAAGTATAGCGTGTAGTACATTTTAATAGTTAAGTAATAATATTTTTTTATAAAGTGTACTTGTCGGTTTAAATTTTAGATGTAATAGAGATTATATTTTTTTTGTTTGATTATGATTTAATCACAATAGAGATAGGTATAATGGTTTTTTGTAAAATAATATTATTGACAGTAATATCCATACAGATACAGTTATTATAAATTGACGGCTTCTTTTTTGATTATTAATTTTTAAGCAAAATCTTGTGATTACTCTATGATGATGTACACTTTGAAGTTATTTTATGCTCATACAGTAAAGCACTTAAAACTTCCATTAAATAAATATTTTATTCTTAATAGAGAACAATACTGTTTTTAATTGAATTTGAATTGTTTTGTTTATCTTTCATTATTGTATATATAATACACATAAGGTCTAACCAACTCGCACATGGTCATACTTTGTCCAAAAGAATTTTTCATAAAAATTTTAAAGACAAATATTTGATAATTTGTTGTATCTTTCGTAAAGTCGATTCGTCAAATTGTATTCGATTCTAATAATATTATCGCATTTAATCTGCAAAAAATTTAAAAAAATCAAGAAAAGTAAGAAGCAAATTTTGACCAATCTTTGTCAATTTCTTCTAAAACCAAAAAATTATTAAATCTATAGCTAGATTAATAAACGTTAATCAAATTGTGTGTTTTATTATATTTAATTTCTGTTTAACGACGTCTAGTTTTCTCTTAAAATGAAAGTGTGCTATAAAGTGACCTTAAAGACTTTCGAGTGTTTCGACCAATTATAGTGTTCTACCAGTTTTATCGAAAGTCTTCAAAATGCTCATTAATTAATCAAATGAATTTATATTTAAATTAAAAAAACTATTTTGTGAACATCAATCTGGTTTTCGAACTTCTTACAGTAAGTCACTCGCTCTTGTAAAAATTTGTGATGACAGATTGGATTTTTCGAAAGCATTTGATTTAGTAGAACATTCGATTTTGTATCGTAAGCTTAGTGAAAAGTTCCATTTTTCATCAAAGTTTATAAGTTATTTGACTGGACAGTGTTACACAGCGTGTGACTATTGATGATGTGGTATCATCTAATTTACCTATTTTCTCAGGTGTCCCCCAATGCTCCGTTTTGGGCCGCTTCTTTTTCTCCTATTTATTAATGATTTATACCCACTGTGCTTGAACATAGAGAATGTCACATTTTCGCTGATGATGTGCAATTGTATATGTCATCGAATATTGGCTATATATTTGTGATTGCATCTCTAAAATAAATAATGATTTGTGCAACGTATTTATCTGGTCTAAGACAAATGTCCTCTCAATAAACCCACTTAAATCTACCGCAATAATTGTTTCAAAGAAATCATTGTTTTACCTGCTCATATTGACAATATTGTATTTAATGATGTTTTTATACCATTTGTCGATCACGTTAATAAATTAGGTATATTCATGAATAATAACCTAATGTAGCTATTAGACGTTAACATTTTACAAGTCATCAAGAAAAAGAAGAAAGAGATAGCTTTATAGCAAAAATTCTATGTGCGAAGACTTTTTCGGAACGATAACTTGTTTTCCCCTCAATAGCGAATTGTTTTTGAAACAGTAACTTTTTTCCCCTCAATAGCGACTTTCAAGTCTTTGTTTTGTTTCATTCGAGTGTA
>JANSTW010072805.1:0-10197 GCA_027564275.1 Diadocidia ferruginosa | reverse complement strand
ACCGAAAAAAATATTAAAATTATAAACAAAGTGCATTGTTTATATTTTGGCTAATAAGTCTGTTTTAGAATAAAAAAAAAATAAAAAAAAGCTTTCTAAAGCTTTTGGGCGTTATGTCACTGGTTAATTATTTTTTTTAGAATACTTATGCAAACAACTTTTATTTTTTTAAGTTAATTGCAATTGTAATAATTTTTTTTGTGAATTCTTGAAATGAAAATGAAGAATATATTTGAAATTTAGTAATAAAACTGATCCACTATTGTTTTAAGATATTTTTGATTTTGTCGATTAGACTTAAGTGTTATGTTATTAATAAACGAATTTCAAAATTTTAATATTTTGTTGATGAAAATCATTGTAAAATAAAAAAAATATTGATATGAAAGACATATTTTTTTGATAAAATAAAAACCAATAAACTCACCTCATGCCGTCGAATCCATCGTCTGAACCGTTTATTGTGAGTACTGGTGCTCTGGCATATGCCTTTGCCACTCGCCTATTTCGTTCAAAAACTATAACCTTGGCCCAAATTTCATCATCAATTTGTGTCCATTTGTCCAGTACCTCTTGTATATGTTCCTGAAAGTTGAAAAATGAACATTAATAAAAAAAATTAAATCAAACAAACATATTATTTAATTTTTATTTGTATAAATTACAAAATAACATAAAATGTTCATGAAAAATAAAAAAATCGAAAAGATATTGATATTTTCTGTAACGAATTGCCCAAAGCATATCGTGAATTATTATTTACATCAGAAATAATATTTTTATTGAAAAGAAAACAAACAAATATAGCATAAAAAATTACTCTGAAATTATAATACAATACTTGGCGAGACGGTTGACGCGAGTTACGGGTCAAGTATATATGATTGGAACGTGTGCCCAACGTTATTTTATAGCTAAATTTGTTAAATTTTCTAAAAAATAAAACGAATAGAGTTTGCGACTCTAAATAAATAAATATAGAGAAACAGATTGTGTTGATTAATTAACCAAAGTATATATTGAAGCATTTATGTGCCTATCTTAAGAACAAATATAAATTTATATAATTTTACACAATACTTTTTATTGCTATGGTTTTTATTTAGTCTTTTCAAACAGTCGCAAGATATCAAGGTAGTTTATTATATGGTGATATAATACACCAAGACCTCCATTCGCGTTGGTAGATTAATGAAATTCTTCTGCATGTATAGAAACACGCAGAAACTTAAAAATGTATTGCTGCAATATGTCAATTTTAAAACAATTTATGTAGGGCTGTTTAATATCGATAAATTTGATACTTTATAAAATCATCGTTATTTCGATATAATAAAAAAATCAACGAAATTTAGATATTTTTAAAAATCATTGATTTTGATATTTAAAAAAGTCATAGATATTTTATTTTGATATTTAAAAAATCAACGATATTTTTCGATAATATTTGAAAGATCCAAAAATAATTACATGAATATAGAAAATAATCGCTATTTTAGCCAGTCACTTCAAAACACAAAAACGATATTATCGATATTATCGCCGATAAAGATCTGTATATAAAATATTCAATTTTAAATATAGAAATATCTGAAAAATATCGATATCAGAAAAACATCGATATTTATTTATTTATAAGAAAAATATCGGCATTTATCGATATCTGAAAAATTTCGATATTAGGCAATATTAGAAAAATATCGATATTTATTGTTATTAGAAAAATATCGATATCTATCGATATCAAAAAAAATATCGATACGTATCGATGTATCAAAATATTGAACAGCCCTAATTTTATATAGACATATATAAAAATGGTTTTTCTATCGTGCAAATATAGTTCTTAGACCAATTGCGGGTGGTTCATGCATATTAATCTCGTCAATTAATATTATTGGAGTTTTCGTTTTTTAAATCTACATGTCTATGCATAATATAGTTATAAACGTCTGCAAATTCCAAGTTTTCTGAGTAAAATTTATTAAAAATATTTAAATAATTAATACATAAATAAAAATAATTTTTTTTTAAATAAGTTTCAGCAACAAAAATCTATGTATCATTTTATTAAATACAAAAAAATCTTTTTGTTCTCTGATATTTTTTAAAATTTATTTTTTAAAACCAATAAATATGTGACGAAAAGTAGTAGTCGCTTAAGTCGATTTAAGTCAAAATTGTGGTAGAGCAACACATTGTAGACATCACTTTGAGTTCTATTCTTACCAAATCTGCTGAATCAGAATATCACCCCATCTGATTTTAAAAGTTTTAGATAAAAAAATCATTGTAGATAAAAAGCTGTGGTTGTCTTAACGCCATTGATATTAGACCAAGCTTGTGAATTTACTAAGTCTGCATTCAATTTAACGATAAACTCACTGATAATATATCACTGAACGTCATCAACGAAAGCTTTGAATTAGACCTTTTAGCCTGTTTTTAAATATTTACATATTTCAAATTAAAGGTCGAAAAAATAAAATAAAATTATTACGAGTTATATTCGATCATTGATAAGAAGTGAAAATAGAAATGGACCGAGAACCGAACCTTGAGGAACACCACAAGCTACTGAAAATTAAATTTGAAAAAGTATCATCGTAGATATAACGATTTGAGAACTTTTATGGAAATATGAACAAATAAGCTTAATTTTCAAAAGTCTTGGTAAAATCCAGAAACAACATTAAGAACACGAGTTATATCCAATTTCTAGAAAAGTTTTTGTATACCTGACAAAGATGGTCATTGATTTTATTCCTTATTTTTATTTTTATTCCCAAATTCTTCGACAGTGCCGAAATTAAACTTAATCTGAAATCTTCTACAAATCTTGGCCAAGAAATTTTAGCCAGGGGAAAAACTTTAGAAATTTTCTAGAAACGCATCCTGATGACGACTTTTGTCGGAAATAGAGTCATAAGGGTTGAGTAAATTAATAAAACTTGTATATAAGACCCAAGACAAAAGATATATGACTGATGAAAATTAAATATTGAAATTCAAAAAATTACTTGCTTCGATACAATTATTTAAAACGCAATTCAAGGCAATGGTGTAACTTTAATCGTTCATTTGCAAGTCCCAGCAATTTTACCATGTAATAAAAATTACTCGTAAAACAAATGAACAAAAAAAGAAAAATATCTATCTAGACTCCCAAGATAAAAATGTTATATAAATATGGGCACGAGAGAGCTGATGCGGTTTTGTGTATATAACTTAAATATTGTGAATATTTCTTTATTGGGTGTTTTTTAATTGCATATTGTGGTTTGGCAGAAAAAAAGATCACCTAAGTCAAATTTAATTGTGTTTATGTGTTGAAATCAGAGAACAACTATACACAGACTTACTGTGTCATGCAATTAAGACTGTGTGTTGTTTGTTTGGTTTGCATTTTTTTGCATTATTTAAAATCTTAACTTCTCACTCGCTTATAACTAGGTACATATTTTCCTTAAGTGTTGTTTTATTTGTTTGCGGATTTTTTTCCTTAAGAAACTGAATACAAAATACAAAGAATAAAGGAACCGTCACTAAACCAATTTAATTGAATTTTATTTTTATATATACAAAGTTATTGTAACTATTTGTTTTGTGTGGTTACAATACTTAATATCAGCATCAGCAGTGTTTTTGATCTAGTCATTAAGATAACTTTTGAAGAATTTTTTTGCAATTTATTGTTTCATTTTATATTTTTACCTTGCATCATAAGTTATTATAAAGTATTTTGTGTAATAATATCGATGCATTTGTGATTTTATCACTTTTTTGCACAATGTACCTACATATGTGGTTATGATTTATGGTTTTGTGTGGATTAAATTTGTTTTTAATTTCGTATCATTAATCAAAAGTTTTTGATAAATTTTTTACGATTTATAAACTTTTTATCTTAAATTCTTTATTAATTTGCTGTTAATCATAACACTTTGTTAAACAAAAAATTTTAATATATTTTTTACTCAGAGTAAATAAATATTACAATTTTTATTATTTACTGTTCTTATATTGTTAAAATCATGGAAGTGAAGCAATTTTTTTATTAACTTGGCACAATATTAATCATTGGAAAAATATTCATAATTGAAAAAAACCCCGAAATGCGCTTGATATTAGGTCAATATACAATATTTGAAAAAAAGAATACAAATTGTGGATATACAAATTAGATTATTTATGACGTAAAATAAAAACAATCGATTTAATTTGTGGCTGTATAATTTAGATTAATTATGTTATTCATATTAAAAAAAATTTATATGGACTTCCGCATTACAATTTGGTTTAATTATATAGAGCTTTTATAAGTTTTATTGCTTTAAGCTATCATTAATAATAATAATATCTTAATTTTTTTTTAAATATAATTTAATAATTGAAGTTATTTGTTTATCGTTAATACTGGCCTAAATTAATGCATATACATAATGAGGGTCTCGATGATGCTGCTACATACGATCCAGTGGAATCTCCAGAATATTTTTAGGATTTAAAAAAAATATCTGTTTAGTATTTAAATTTTAAATATACAAGTATTAGAATAAGGTTATATTTCATAAAAAATTAGAAATTATATTACAGAATTTAATACAAAATGACATAAAAAACAAAAAAAATTATTCGATCAAAATCTGATTTTATCAGATTTTGATTCCATCAAAAAACTGATTTGAGCGGAGAACAAAATCTAATTTGATAGGAAAACAAGTTGATTTGATCGATAATTTTTCTGATTTGAGCTATACAAAAATTGATTTGATCGATAAAGTTGATTTGATCAGATTTGATTCGATCAAAAAAATATTTGATTTGAGCGTTGATCGATTATCTGATTTTTAGCAAGCCTGGTTCAGAGGTAAAAGATTGGGTAGAGGAGGTTTTTTACTTAAAAATTTTGGAAGGGTATATATAGGGTATATAGGTTAATAATATTCGATGTTAGGGATTTTCAAAAACGCAAAATGTAGATTTAGGGGTCAGTGGTAGAAGAGAGGTATTTTCAATAAGGAATAAAAAATGTTGATTTAGAAGTCAGATAGGTACATAGGGTAGGGAAGGTTATTTTTACTACCGATTTTTTGAAAGCGGTATAGGAAGGGGTTATTAATAATCGATGTTAGAGATTTTTAGAATCGGAAAAATGTCGAATTAGAGGTCAGAGAAGATAGGGTATTTTAAGGATATTTTTACTTGAAAATTATCGATGTTAAGGATTTTCGGTTAGATTTTTACTTGAAATTTTTATAAAATTTATAGGAAGCGGTGGGAAATCGATATTAGGGTGATCAAAAAAGGTGCAGATTTCTAAATTGGCGATTAAAATTATGATTTCTAATTTTATTTGGATCACCTCAACTTCTCCAAAAATTAATAAAATTGCATTGAATCAACTTACTTATAGATCAAATCAGTTCACCCACGAAAAAATTGTTGTTAAGAATTTTTTTTATTTCGCTCCCGGTAGGAAGACTTAAATAATATTGGAACTTTACAGTAAAATAATAAAAGAATTATTGTCATTTCTACCAGAAACTTAAGAAAAAAATTACACAATTGTTCATGTTTTTAATTATTGTAATGTCCACGAAACTCAATACGAAGATTAAGGACTTAAAAAAACAATAAATATTAAATTCTATTTTTTTTTAAGAAAACATACAAAACTAGATTGTAACACACTATATAAGAAGATTTTATTATCAAATTACATTACATTTTATTTAAATTTTTCTTTTGAAATTCAAGACCTTCCATAATTATAGAAGAAGAAAAATATCTTTTTCGAGGTTAACAGGCCACACCGCCATTTGCTCCAACTTGTCTAGATAATATTTGGTTTTACTCTATAAAATTCCTACATATTAATATTTGCCTACCCATTTATGACCATTTATTAACTGGAAACTCTAGTTTTTTTTACAAAAAAAAATATTTCAAAACAAAATCAATTGGTTTTGAATAAATTTAAATTATTAAACTAAAATAATATAAAATGTTAATTTTTATAAACAAATTCTTTAAAATAAAGTTAAAGTTTTTGTCTTCTTGTGGTATACGACAGACTAAATATTTGTTTAATATTTAGGCCTCTAAGTCAAACAAGATATTTGTGGACAATATTTTTGTTTTCAATTTATTTATTTTATAGAATTTATTGAAACATTTTTATTTGAAGAAATATAAAATTGGTTTTACTGGTTTTTTTGATGAAACTTAAATACCAGTATAATTTATTTTTAAATAATTCACATATTGCTTTGTCAAGTTCAAGGACAATTGATGTTATAAAAAATACAATTTTCTAGTAAAATCCTACAAGTTTTGTATAAAAAGTATAAGTTTGTACAATTATTTTGCAATTATTGTATTAGTTAAGCTATTTTATATTACAAATTTTGATGAATATAATCTTTACTCACGCAATTTATGTATATAGCATATTGTTTTTATATTTTCGGTGTGATTATTTAGAGATTATCGTAAAAAGTCTAAATTTATTTACAACCATTAATAAAATAATAAACACGAAAATTGTTAAATAAAAATTAGATTCCATTAAATAATACATTGATCTGTATTATTGTATTTTTCTATTATTTTAAGCATAATCATCATAATTTGTTTGCATATAATTGTCAAGAGCCATGTAGGTAAATAGATTAGTTTTGAATTTTTTTAAAGATCTTTGCATGTCCATATATGCTGACGAGTCGAAAAAGGACGATGTTTGAGAAGTACGATTTAAAAATTTGATAAATAAATATAAACCTAATTTTAGAATAAAGGAATTGATCCTTATTTTTCCAGCTTAGCGGTCTTAATTTAATTAAAAAACAGTCTTTTGTCTGCTTAAATCATTTATTGACGTTTCGTTTAATATTTAGACATCATCTTTTTTATAAATTAAATTAGGACCGCTAAGCTGGAAAAATTAGGATCAAATCCTTTAATCTATTATGTTTCGGTCGAAAAAAAACCAAAACACTATAAACATAATTGTTTGTACATAATACATTATATGCTAAAAATTAAATAAAATATTTTTTTTTAAATTACTCTCTATATGTATAATTAAAAAAAGATTAAATTATTAAATAATTCAATAATTTCCGAAAAAAAAATAAAGAATAAATTAATGTTTTTTTTCGGGAAATTGCCATTTCGGAAAATTGTAAACCCAATATCATTTATATTTTATGCCAATTTAAACTTAAATGATAAATCTAAAAAAATGATTTAATATAATTATTGCTCCATTGGTTTCTTTAGAACTTTTACTTTATATCATTTGATAAAATTATTTATGTATCTTCGACAAGGTTTCTGCTAAAAAGAACTAAAGTTTTTATTCTAATAGAATAATAATTTATTTATAAATTTCAAAAATATGTAAATTATTATTAATATTTCTTTTGTGCTATAAATTATATTGATAGTATTATTGAAGAATTTTGCAAAGTTAATATAGAACTCTATAATGATAAAAAGTCAAATTCGATTTTTATATTATTCTATGTCACAAAAAAAAGCTTTATCTTACAAGGACACAATTCACATTTTAATAAATTAATTTTCAATAAATTATAAATATTTACAAAGCCGAATTAGCTAAAATCGAGAAATCATTATACTTTATGACCATCGAAATGAATATTAAAATTCATTTTAATCGTCTTAGTTTTTAACATATTGTTTTAAGCATTTTTTTTCAAGATAACCGAAACAAAAGCTTTGTGTGTGTCTTTTCTTTATTGCTTCCGCGGATACAACAATTTATTACATAGCTTTACACTTTTTGTTTCTCTTAAGATGTTTAATGATGCATTTTAAAATAATAACGATGAAAAAACATATCTAAATTTAAATAATATATAAAAGAAAAAAAAATCGATCGTTTATAAACGAGACGAACACAGGAAAAACAATTTTGATTGAATTTTTATCTTATGAAAGCCTTGATTTTTTCTCGCCTAAATATTTATTAATAAATTTAAATTGCATGCAGCCCATAAATTTCAATCTCGGCTATTATATACATTATCTGTGTACATATAATATGCGTACAAAGCTCTCAACTACTTATTAACCATATAAAAAAATGTAATAATACAAATTAAAATAAAAACAAAAAGTAGAAATATAATAACGAAAAAAAAAACAATGCACCTGAACAAAACAACTCAGCGCATCATCCGAAAAACAAATTATTTTTTTAAGCTTTGTATATAAGTAAAATTGGTCTTTTCATTAGACCGATAATAACCATGTAATGATGCATGCAACATCAGTTCCTTGTTACCGAAATCATTTTTTTCAACATATTATATGAGACGTATAGGTACATATAGTATATGTATTTACAATGTACATAATGTTGAATAAATAAATCTCTTTTTGGATATTATGTACCTACATATGGTAATGTATAACAAGAAATGTACAGTGGTGAACATATATTTGGGAACGGTACAGATAATAATCATAATCTTTTCATAAAAAAACGTTAAACATCTAAATATTTTTAAGAAATAAAAAATCTATCAGCTTAAATATTTTGATTATAAAATAAATTAAATTCGACAAAATTTTCACTGAAAACTTTTTAATGTGAATCATTAAGTGACAAAAGTTTCGCTCGTTTCTAACAATCAACATTCTAACAATATTTATTCAAAATTTAAACATGTTCCCAACAATCAAAACTCCAACAAAAGTTGTCCATACTCTAATAGTCACATTTACAAAATAAAACCGCAAAACTTACTTTGTAACCTCAAAAATAGTATCCCAAAAAGTCAATATTTTTCTTACCATTCCTCAAAAAGACAATCTATGTATTAAAGTCAATTTTTTTCCTAAAAGATAATTCCATTTCTTCAAAACTCATCTATCCCCCAAAAAATAACTTTTTCGAAAAAGATATAATTAAAAAAAAAAAAAAAATTCTTATCCTTTTACAAAAAAATTAGCATCTACTAAACGAAATCAACTTACAATTGCTACGCTTCACCCCAGAAATCACTGTATTTTTTCAAAGACAGACCCATAATTTGTTTTTAAAGACCAAACATTCATCAACTATCAAGAGTAACTTATCTTCTTAAAAGTTCCTCGTTTTCCTAAAAAAAAGTATTTGTTTAAAAAAAGTCACTTCTCTCCTTTAAAAAATAATCATCTTCTAGAAAGCAAATATATTTTCTACCCACCCAACCCCTTCACTTAAAAATTATCACCTATAATAACATTGACTAAAAATTAAACATCCTTTCTTCGCAAATTTTCTTCTTTTTTTCCATAAGTAAGACACTCATATATGACTGTGAGGCATTGCTACCGAAAAAGTTTGAGACCGGGAGAGTTTAAGAGATAGCCTTTCAATTTTTTTTATAGTTTTATGACACAGTTTTATTTAAACTTTTCGAAAAGGAAAGGTTTACAGAAAATGCTTGTTTCTTCTTAAATTTGTTTCTAATAACATTGTCACCAGTGTATACCGCGACGAAGGTAATTTCAATTTTCATTTATAATTTCAGATATTTCGTTGTGGTTGGTATATACTTAGCTGCATTGTTTATGGTATAAAGAATATAAAACTTTGACAAATTGAAAACTATTTCAATTATTATTTGTTTTTGTATACATATAATATAAAGGTCATATAGGTCCGAATAAAAAAAATCAATTATTTTTTTTAGGAGCTTCTACACAAATAATAAATTAATATTAATTTAAGGTTTCCTCCCAATTTTTTTTTAAATAAAAAAACCAACAAGATATTTTAAATTTATTTATTTTTAATTAATTGAAAATTTTACTGACTTCAGAAAGTTTTTATTGTTTTTAATTTAACAAAAAAAAATCCTAAACCGATTTACCTCAACAATCCATAAAATTATTCTGCAATCTGCTAAGCATTTTTTCTTTGCTTGCATTTGTTTAAAATTCTTCCTTAAAATTGTTATGAATTTTAAATTTAAGTGATGGTTGGTTTCTGCGGTTCAACGTATAAGAAATAATCAAAAATCAAATTTTGGAATCAATAAAAATAAAATTTTACGACGGCAATTTGACGTTATGAAAATTAAATAAAAATGTAAAACTGATGCGAACCAGTATGGAGCTGTGGGTAAAGTCACGGCTCTATAAATCAAGAGGTTGTGGGTTCGAGGCTCGGTAGGGCCA
>JANSTW010072794.1:0-10197 GCA_027564275.1 Diadocidia ferruginosa | reverse complement strand
TGTAAAAATATTTTTTAAATTTTAATAAATACGTTAAAAAAATCTAATGTAATCAAATTCACATTGAATTCTCGTATATAATATATCGAATGATGAGTAGATATACAAAGCTTAGAGCTTTTTATATCTTGTAGTTAGCAGAATACAAAGCACATAAAGTTTATTTTCTATAAAAACTACGATAAAAGCACTGCTTTTAGCTTTTTTACTTCATGCATTTCATGGGCACCATATAAATATCAATGGCAGCATATGAGCATGTTTATAGCTCTTTTAAGCAAAGTTCAAATATCTATATGAACTTTCTATAAAAAAAACTTTAATAGAAGCTAGGAGGTTGCCTAGTAGATGTGTTTTTTTAGAGAGGTTTCTTCACCGAGAGATAAATCACTAGTATAATCAAAATTCAGTAAAAAATACCAGTAGTGCTACAATGCTAAACTTTATCCTTAAATAATGTTCTACAAAAATGTGTAATTTGTCAATTCCTATAACTTTTGTATACAATTATTTTTGATTTAATGGTTTTTTATCAAAAATAAAATGAAAAAATTTAATTTGTCATTTTCTACAACTCTTGCATACTCATCTTTTCTGATAAAGCCGTTTTATTTCGAGATATAATCAAAAATAAGTAAAAATATCAGTGGCGCCACAGTGCTAACTTTTAGCACAAAAATTTTGTTTTACGAAAATTTGTCATTTCCTACAACTCTTGCGTACTAAGTTTTCTGATAAAACAGTTAGTTTTCGAGATATAATCAAAATTAGGTAAAAATTACCAGTAGCGCCATAGTGGTAACTTTTAGCAGTTTAGCACTACACAATGTTTTAAGAAAAATATATTATTTGTCATTTTCTAAAGCTCTTTATACAAAGTTTTCACATAAATCGCTAGATTTTGAGACATTATGATAAAATGTTAAAATTACAAGCGGCGCCACCGTGGTGACTTTGAGAACTACAAAATACTTGGCGCCCCCTACAGAGAGTGCAACGTGTTCCATGGAAGAACCGGCCCTGGATTTAACGTAAGTCCGTCTGACCTAAATATTTAGTGTATAAATTTCATCCTGACTAAGTATTTTTATAATATGTTAATTGTTTCCGAAGACGTTGATAGTACTGAACGAAACGTCAAACATTTGATTTAAAATTTAAATGTTTAATAATTTATTAACATTAATATTTAAATAAATAAGATTGCCAAGCTCGTGAAATATTTGGAAATATAATTGTAATAATAAATTGTTTTTACAGATTTTTATGGAAGCTTTTTATCATATCGATATAGAAACCATATATCTATAGCCCAATAATTACAACCATATATATTATATGTGCTCTAATGATCCATCCGGATAATTTTATTGAACACATATATTGGATATTGTTGTTGTATATGAAATTATATTATTCCAAAAATCAGGTTTTGTTAACAGTCATATATTCATGTCTATAAAGGTTCTTGCAGACCACTGCACTCGCTTTTTATTAAACACGTATAAAGGTGAAATAAAGTTGTGAAAAATTTCCTGGCCGTTCGAGTATCGAATCGAACTCACAACCGAAAAAACTCCAAATTTGATATGGTTTTCTTGTGTTTGTATGAATTGTAAAAGCAAAAAACTTGCAGTATAGGGCGAGAATTTAAAAAACAAATTATTTTTTTTTCACTCTAAATAGAAAATGTACAGCAAGTGTTTATGACGTTTTTTGCAACTTTTTTTTAAGCTAGATAGTTATATAGTACTTCTTCTCGTTTAAGTTGTATAACATACGCAAGTAGTATACTTCCATATAATTAATAATAGCCGACAGTAAGTCTTTCCTGCTTTGCGGTATATATTTATAGTATATACTTTTCTTTAGAAATAAACAAACTTTTCCAATATGTTTCGCATCTAATATACGTAAACGCTACCTTTTCTAGAAATAGTTATGTTATCTTCAGAAAACATTTTTGCAATAATATTATACACACAGAATTGAATAAATAGAAAGCCAACTGCAAGTATTAGAAAACTTAATGTTATATCCATTTTCCTATTATGTCTCGCAAGTCAAATAAGTATACACATGGTATATATAAATCTAAGTCTATAAGATTGAGTTTGACTTGACACTAAGTCGACTATATATACGTTTATAAAGCTTAAACTTTGTGTATATATATAAATAATATGAAGGATATATTATTGCTGCATCACCTTTAACTATATTATTTTGTATATAATTTAACACACGTCTCAGAGAAATAAAAAGATATATTTGCTTTATTCTTCTGTATTCTTATTAAAGGTTGATAGTATTTTATGTATTATACAAAATGGAGTGGCTGCTGCGGCATTTTCTTTTATTTTGTTTGTTAATTTACCTCCTATGTGTATACTTTTGTATAAATAATAAACATTTTATACAAAATAAATACAGGAAGAAATATATACAATAAATCATTTAGATCTATATATTTGCACATATATCTAGATAATAAAAAAGATAAAAAGATTGAGCCTGTGGTGGCGTGTATGTGTATAGGCTGAAAAACCGCCGGTGACAAACATATATAAAGCTCAAGTTACCCGAAAAAGTCCTGTGGCGATTTATAATACATATATCTGTATAGATTGCACATACATCTTTTGCTTTATGTTCATTTATATATTTTACCCAAATATTTCTTCCATCATAAATTTCGCAAGCTCCATGTCGAAAAGATGATGATATGAAGTGATTTTATGTTATACGATATTATTCTACTTACACATATTCCTAAAATATATATCCTTGTTACACATACGACGCGTATATATAGATATAATATATTAAATAACATTTTGACAAGGGTTTCCCGAGCAATAACAAAATAACCTTTATATGGCAACAACAACACCACTCTTCAGAACATATATATTACATAACATAAGCAATATTGTGATATACTCCTTAACATATTACAGCAGTTCTCTGAAGAAGCCAAGCGAAAAATACCTTAACAAACATTCTATAGACATTTTACGAATTTTTTTCCTGACTCCTGTTTTTTCCACATTATACGTCTTCTATATACATTTTATATGTTTAGTATAACGACGAAACCATCATATCATAATATTATAGCAGCTCTACTAGAATAAAAAAAAGGAAAATATTTTTCTTTATTAAGAGACTAGGATGTACTATATAATATATACACAAGGAAAAAAATTACTATCCCTTAAGCTCTCGTTATTTATTCACAAGAGGGTTTTACTTAAAATTTAAATAAAAAAAATGTTTTTGATTATTTAGAAGCAAGCCGAGAAAAAACGCAAAGAAATTGCTTTTAATTAAAAACCAAATACACTTCACACCATTTGAAAATCCTTTAATTTTTTTTCTTTCATTATTGTGTGTAATGTGTATTATATTATATCCGCATAGAGCTTCTATGTATTACATTAGTATCTTTTCTCTAAATATTAATACAAGAAAAAGAAAAAAATAATTTAAAAATTCAAAGCAAAAAAAATATGTCATGAATTTTCAGTGATTATCTGATTTACTTCCTTTTCACTTGCCGCATCATCATCGCATCGCATGATCCCGATCAATAACTTTTGAAATGAAATTCTATCATTGCTTTATAATGAAAATAAATATACGAAATTGTTGATGCGGGCGTTTTGTATATTTATAAGTAATTCTTTATTACATAACCAAACATCCCACCACCCTTAATTATTATTATAATATACTTAGTACGAGCGAAAAAAACATTATTTAACATTTGTAATTAATTTTGACATCGAGAAGTTCTACATTGTAGATTTATATTGTATAGGTATACCTAAACTAAGTGTATATACAAACAACTCACTGAGCTGATATAATTTATATCTAAACATTGTATTGCGATAATATATAACTTCTTTATGCCGATCTAAATAATTTATCCGAAAATCTCAAAGGTATTAGAAGATATTTTTGGGAAGGAAAAATGTCGAAAAATATTGTGTATCCATCATAACATTTAGCATATTATATATAGCTGAGCTGCGGTTGGTTTAAGGTTTAATATTTCCACAAAAGATTATCACAAGTCAGTCGTGTGCGTTTATCATTGAAGAAGATATCATACAATTTTTACGTTTCATAGATGTATTATGACGTACTAGCTACCTTTAATACGATTGAATGATTTTAAAGAAAATTTTATTTCACAGATATATAGACTTGTTTATGTAGAGATGTATATTAAGCGGAAGAAAGATCGCAATTGATCTATATTTATTTAAGTTTTTTGACTTTTGACTTTTGACCTTTTATTTTGAAATTATATTGGAGAATATGTAAATTCATTTTAAATAACGTGCGGTCGTGTTGTAATTCAATAAAGCTTTAAATTATAAAAAATAGCAAAAAATATATGAATTACATTTAGTTATATATATAGAAGAATAGAGATTTATTGAGGAAGGGTAACTATTTTGCAGCTGTGCAGGAGATAGGATGAGTTTTAGTGTGGAGATATATTTCAGGGTAGTATGAATTCTGAATCAAAAAGAACTTATTTGGATACATTCTAGTTTATAGTCTCAACAGAATTGAGACTAAAACCTGTATGAATTAATTTTTTTTTTTTTTTAAAGAAAAAAACGCACCCTTTTGGAGAGGGAGGGGTTTAAAGTTTAAGCGAAAATGCACTTTACCGGTGCAGTTAGCAGGATGATCCTGTCCCCAAAATAATGTAGGGGGCCATCTTCTGATTTACCGTATAATGTATATATTATATTAAAAATTAAAAATTGATATTTTGACGTCATTATAGAATATATAAATATTATAATAAATATAATATATGGATTTATCACACGACCCTTTCCACCCCATATTTTTGGTAAAAATTAGCACTTTTCGATAGGTTATGCTTGTTTGTAGATTAGGAGCAAGTTTTTTTCTTTTTATAGTAATAGCCAGAATGATAGAAAACAATCAAATAGACTTTCAATGATTTTTTTTAAGGATCAATAATAGTAATAGGTTTCCAGAATAATAGATAACAATCAAATAGTCTTTCCAAATATTTTATATTCTATATTATCCTGTCGTATATGGGTTGGAAAAAACATTGCCTATACTTGTGGTGCAAACTGGGTGGTGATAAATAGTTTACAACTCACATGTTTTAGCGCTACCTTAAACCACTTTAACCTCCCCCCTCCCCTGGCATGTATAAAAAAGTTTTTCTTTAGCAGAATAAGTAAAAAAGCAGATGTATCCATTTCCTTAATCTTCAAACGAACATAACCTAAAAAATGAGGGTCGTGTGATGTATCAAAATACGCGTTTTTATCCCCTCTATCCACCATATAATTATGTTACTTTTATGTTTTGTAATTACGTCACAGTCTCTATGTTAACGTTTTTTATATGTAACTTTGAACCCAAACAACAATATATATAAAGATTAAAGACTAGTCATAATCATATTATGATAATATAAAATATTTTTTGTTTTTAAACGTTTTTTTTAAATTTAATTGTATAGCTTCACCTGTTTTTCAGTATTATTAATCCTTATTATATATTGTTTAAAGTTTAAAAACAAATTAATTAAGCTTATCATAAAAAAATTAAATTCAAATTAAATAAGTTATGTACTATCCTATGTTGGCTAAAAGTTTATTAATGAGCCAACAAAAAAGCTATCATATCTAACATATATATGTATAAAACAAAGAGGATGTTGCTCCTATATACAAAATTATATGCGAAAGCTATAAAATAATACTTGCAGATGAAGAAAATTGCCATAAACATGTAAATATGTGATGAATATAATATCCTTTTCAACAAAAGAAAAAAAATCATATATTTCCGAAATCAAAACAAAGACTTTATTACATATATATGAGAGAAACTTTTATAATGATTTATGAGCCAAAAATATATAATATTTTATGTACAAGATCAACAATATAGCATAATACATAGAATATATGCTATATGTAATATTATGTATACAGAATATTTTATGTTTTTGTTTTTTATCTATAGAGCTTTGTAACTTTCTACATAATCTTATATAAGATATGATTTAAAAAATACGAAAAAAATATACTTTTCATACGAATATACATAATATATCAACTTAAACAAAAAAAAATAAATTGTATTATTTTGTTAAGACAATCATTGAGGAAAAAACAACAACAATAACCAAAAAAAGGATGTATTTTAGGATATATATACTTAAGTATTTAAAGAATTATATATGATTTTGTTATTACAACTGAAATTTGTAGTATTATTATTATTATCTAAAGAGGATCTAAAAATAGAACCAAATAAAGCTCTCAAGGTTCAACGCAACTTTAAAAAAATCACTGAATTTTATATTTTGTCAAATTATTGTTAAGCCCATATAATGCCTATAATAAATATATGCTAATAGTAATCATTATTTTTATAGGCAACTTAAAAATAATGTTTTGAAAATGTATAGAAATCTATGTAGACATTAATTTTATCTTCATTTTATCAATTCGTTTAAATTGATTAATAAAAAATCGATCCGTGTGCCCCTAGTATAACTGGGATGCTGCATTTACTATACTTTAACATGCGAAAACTGACACAAACCAAAACATTCTCTATTAGTTCAAATTTTTGAACAAAAAATATGAACTATGAGATATTTACAACAATAAAAAATAAGTCTTTAACCTAGAAACCCTACTTACCAAACTCCTAAAACCTTCTCATGATCATCCTCACATTCCCACCTTTAAAAAAATTATGTATCGTTCACTTTTAAGTCGTGACGTCAGCAATGAGCCAGAATGCACATAGCTCCACTACTGAAATGCTCATATGTTTCGCTCATATGTTACTAGGAAAAAAATTATTCTATATATCACATTAAAAAGCCATTTTTAGCACACACAAAAATCGTATGGGAGCCTCCCCTCCCCTTTGACCTATATAGTTCCTAAACCACTAATAAATCTTCCTTACTTAAAATTAGCCAAATCCTACCACTGATAAAAAACTTTCTCTATATTATTCATATTTATCGGTAATTTAGAAAACAAAATCATATGGGAGCCCCCCTTCACATCTAACCTAATCCAAATGTAATCCCAGAACTATACAAATCTCTTTAAACTCGCCCTCACAAAATGTTGGCAAAATCCGTCTACTGGTATAAAACTTTCTTGTAGATAATATTTTGCTGACAGATGGACGAACCGACGGACGGATGGACATTTTTTTTTCTGACTCAGGGCGTCATATAACGAGAAAAAAACAATTTGACTTACATTAAGGCTTGTATTATTTTCATACAAAATAAGTAAGAATGCGGAGAATATACTTTCTAAGAAGGCTAATAATTTGTTTGAGTCTTTAAATTTGAGTATAAAAGTGGAAGAATATCTAAAGATTTGGAAAAAATTTAAGTGTTGGAAGTTATATATATATATATATATATCAAAGTCTTGTGAAAATCTTTAGAACGTTTTATAGAAGTCTCATGGATATCAAGAAAGTTTTATGAAAGTATTTATTGAAAGTGTTAAAAGTATTGTGAAAGTTTTTTTGGGAAGTCTCATGGAATTTATACGTAATCTAATAGAAGAAATCTAGCAGAAGTTTTGGAAGACTTTTGAAAATCATTTGGAAGTTTTTTGATACTCTTGAAAGATTTATAAAAGTCTTACAAACCTTTTGGACTTCACTCCATAAGAAGTTTCATAAATGGTTTATGGAACTTTTGTAGAAGTCTTGTAAGGCTTAGACCGTTGGAAATCTTGGAAGTCTTCTGGAACTTTTATGGAAATTTTAGAAGTCTTGTGAGTCTCAATGGAATTCATATATATGAAATGTAACATGTCTTTTAATTTTATGAGTCCTAAAAATCTTTTGAAATACTTATGAAGTTTAGTAGAAGTTTTGAAAGACTTTTCAAAATCTTTTGGAAGTTTTTTGATACTCTTGAAAGTATTATGATAGTATTGCAAGCCTGCTGGTCTTCATACGAAGTTTCATAAAAGGTTTATTGTAGGGCTTATATAGATGAAGACCTTTGCGACTCTTGAAAGTCTCATGTAATTCATATGAACGTTTTTTGGGAGTTTTAGAAGTCTTCTGAAACTCATACGAAATCTGATAAAAGTCATTGAGGACTTATTAAAATTTTATGGAAGCTTTTCTTTACTTTTGCAAGTAGTATGGAAGTTTATTGGGAATCTTGAAACCGTATGTGACTTCATATAAAGATTTATTAAAATCATGAAAGTGGTTTTAGCAGTATGTATTATGTAAGTCATAATTCTATTGGCAGTTATGGGAAAATTTTGAAAGTCTAATAACAATCTAATGAATTCTTGAGAAAGTTCTTTCGCATATACAGTAAAATCAAAATAATTTATTTCTTAAATTTTAACATTCATCTGTCAAAACCGTTTACGATTTTCCAATTATTTAAATTAAAAACAATTATTTTTAATAAACCTATACTTTAAAATACTATCATTGAATTTCAATCCTACAACTCTAAAACTTAAATCTAAATTTCGAAAATCTCATTTCTATTACATACATGCGGTAGCAACTTAAGTGTCAACTTTATTAGAATGATAAGGATTTTGAATTATAAACTTATGCATACACCTACTCCTAATGTTATTATAATTTAAAACAACTCTTCGTTTCATATAAATCTATACAGTTATAGAACATCAAATCCTAATACTAACCGATTATAAAAAATATAATCCTGCAACATAGTAAATTGTATACTCTTAAAAAAATCCGTAATTGAATGATTTTGAGTGAATTAAAGAAAGATAAAACGGTAAAAACTTATTCATCTTTATTAATTTTTGTCTTCTTCTTTAATTTACGATATAATTGAATTGTTCACTCAAGTCGATTGAGTGAGTGAAACATATTTTAATAAAAAAAAAAATCAAGTTATTTTGTTTTGAGATTCTATTTCTTAAAAATATTCCAATAATTGCATGTGCATAAAATTAGCAGAAAATAAATACGGAATTATCAAGATGACGCAGTTTGGAGTTTTCACTCAAATTGGAGTGATTTAAGTGCATGTGTGGATATGTGTTCTGTTTTACTGCGTAGATAGAGTTGGTTGGTATACCGCACTACCGCAGTTATGGTGACACATTTTTATTAAAAAAAAGTCGATCAACTTCATTATTAAAATAATTAATTTTCGTATATAATTATAACTTTCACGTGAAGGGCTTTTTACTATTAAATTAATAATAAATTTATTATATAATATATGACGCTTTTGAGTAATATAAATTTATAAGTTTCTTATATATGCGAATTTCATATATTCTATAACACTTCTGTACAATTAAAATATCTAAAGCTTGCGAATATAATATAAAAGCTGTATAATACACCAGAATATCGCGTCGTGTCGTATGTGAAGTGAGTAATATTTCCCAAATGACTCTGGGAAATCTCAGTCATATTATATATAGCGCAACATTTATATAGTGGCACATAAGAAAACTAATGGAATTAAACAAAAATTTAAATATTATAATATGCGATGATAATTTTACACGAAGAACTCTGGTTTTTTTACGAGTTAGCTGCTATATATATTATTATTATGGTTAAGATTTCTTATATGAACAGAATTATCATATATAACATAGTTTTATGATTTATTATAACAAACCCCCAGCTCACACATAGCAAAAAAGAAAGTTAAAATTATTTCCGCATAATAATTTTAATAAAATTTATTTTATATAATACAGACGTAGATGTTTTAAAAAAAATTTACTACTACACTTTCTTCTGTTCGTTTTAAAACTGCACTATATCTTTATCTGTGGATTTTCTGTTCAGACGACTTTTTTATGCATGCAATGTGCAAGAAGTGGTAAATATATAGAAAATTTGAATCATTCCATATACGAAATCTACGATGCAAATAATTTTCGGAAAAAATTATATAATTAAATTTACATTCTTTAGAAAAAATTATAAAATAGATGTTTGTAACACCACAGAATAAAAATCTAAAACAGAAGTTCAAAAGCCTGTAAAGAATTTGTACTCCAATTTATTTTATGATATACATATATATTATATTTCATTTCATTTATTCAAAAAAATATACAAAAAGGTGATTAAAACCTTAAATTAGTACATAGACATTATTTAACA
>JANSTW010072783.1:0-10197 GCA_027564275.1 Diadocidia ferruginosa | reverse complement strand
TCCAAGTCAATGAGGCATGCGCCAATACATTGCTTGTCGTTCAAATACCAACAACAATCTGAGGTGAATTTATTTATGGCGTGGATCGTAGAGTGGAATCTTCTGAAACCGAATTGACAGTTCGGTATGATAGCTTTCTCATCGCATTGCCACTGTATGGCTTGGTTTATGACAATTTCATATACCTTACCAACATTGGATAATAGACTTATTGGCCGATAGCTTTCATACTTCTCTGGTTCTTTGCCCTTTTTTGGTATTGGAAATACCTTGGCTCTTTTCCATCTGTCCGGGAAATATCGGTTGTTTAGGGCGTTGTTGAATACGATACAATACTGATTCACTACGGTGTCTGGTAGATGTCTTGATAACCAATTGGGTATGTTGTATATGCCCGAGGATTTTTTGTTTATGCTGCTTATATATAATGTTGAACAGATATGTGCGGCATGAAACAATTGTTATCTAAAATTTACGCAGAAACACTTTCTTTTATTTTTTTTGAGCTACACATCATGTTCTAAGTGACTGATCGCCACTGACTTATTGTTGTTTATTAGCATGTCTATAAAATTTTATATACGAAATATTTATATGTAAATAGACATTATAGATAAATTTAAAACATTTAAACGATTTTAAAATCAAGTTGATTCTTTTTTTTATACCTAATTTGTCTTATATATAGGCGATAGGATGATTGGGTGAGTCATAATATTATATATAACTAAAGCCAAGGATTTTATTTTTTAGGATGATGTATGTTATATTGTATACAAATACAAGTTGAAAAGAACATTTTAAAATTAAAAGAGCAAATTATGGGTGAAAAAAGTATAAATAACTAACTGCACCCGTTAGGTCAAATATTTCCAAAATATTTTGTAACTTGTAGGTAATTTAAATTAGAATTACTAGAATTTACTAGAGTCGTGTCAATACGCGATTTCGAAATAATAGAGACAAATAGGCCTCAGAATTTTGTACAGAAAACAACAAAAATTGAGTTAAATTATATGAAAATAAGTCCCAACTAGTAGTTAGTTACTTCTTTTTTTTTACTATGAAAATAATTTATTGACGCGACTCATTCTTCTAGTACTTCTAATTTAAATAAGATAAGATAAGATATAGGATATCATTTATTTGCCTGAGCACATTTATTTGAAAATGATTCTGATTTGTGCCTACAATATGTCTGTATTGTGCCTGGCAAACATTTCTATGAAAATGGTTCTAATTTGTGCCTGTGATGTATCTGGTCACATTTCTATCAGTCATAATTGATTCTGATTTGTGCCTGCAATATGTCTGTATTGTGCCTAGGCACATTTCTATGAAAATGGTTCTAATTTGTGCCTGTGATGTGCCTGGGCACATTTCTATGAAAGTGGTTCTGATTTGTCTGTGATGTGGTCACTAGCAAACTGTGGACATAATGTGCCCATAGGCGTTTTCGACACGTCATGTCCCGTGTTTTTTTGCTTTTTTTCTAATTTGTGCTCGTGGTGGTTCTTGTGAGACAGTTTTACGGATATTGGTTAATTTTGGTGTAACTGGGTTTTATAATAATTGCCCTCTGAGATTTCATTTAGGTTACTAGGTCAAAGATGAAGGGCTGCCCCCATACGATTTTTTTTCTAAAAATACACGAAAAAATATAAGCATATAGAGAAAAGTTTGTTACCAGTGGACGGATTTAAACAAGTTTTGGTGAGGGTGAGTTCTTAGTAGTCCCATACTCTGAGATTGCAGAGTCTCTAGGTCAAAGATAAAGAGGGGCTCTCATACGATTTTTTTTTTCTAAAATTTGCCGACAAATGTAAGCTGACATAAACAGTTTTTTACCAGTGGACGGATTTGGACAAATTTTGGTAAGGGTCAGTTTTTAGTAGTTGCATATACTTTGCAATTCCATTTGGAGTCTCTAGATTAAAGGTGAAGTGGGGCTCCCGTACATTTTTTATATAAATATGGAAGAAAATATGAAGAAAATTTTCTACGAGTAGATGGATTTGGCCAAATTTAGGGGTATGTTATTAGTGGTCCTTGAATCGGGGATTGTATTTGGAGTCCCTATAGGTCAAAAGGAGAGTTATGGGCTCCATATATATTATATCTATATGTTTTATGCCGAAATATATGAACATTGTGCATAAAGAGACAGTTTATCGGTTATTGGTAAATTTTGGTGTGATTGGGTTTTAAGTACCCTTTTACTCTACGACTCCATTGATTGTTGTTGTCATTAGTTTACACTTTTTATTCACAAATGTGAAGTAATAGGGAATGCTTTGGTTTGCCAGTTTTCAGTTTCCAGTTTTTTTTAATCTGTTAGGAACCCATAGGCATTAAAAAATTCAAATTTGTGTACATTTTAACGATAAAAATATTTAAAAACAAATAGTGAATTTTCAACCTACGACACTTGCTCATGAATTAACTCAGTCTGTGGTACAGTTTTTTGAAATTTTGTATGGGAAAGTCTGGTTTAAACATAGAATTAGAAATAACTTATTTCTTTATCTATTGGTTTAAACTATAAATTTAAAAAAAGTGTTGAAGCTATACAAATGTAAAATTGTGAGGCGATTAATTAAAGCTAATTTATAAAAAAATACGTTGAAAATTCACTATTTGTTTTTTAAATATTTTATCGTTAAAATGTATACAATTCGCCATAAGCATAATGCAATGCGATTTCGCCGCAAAACGTTATACGCGAATTTCCCGCATGGCCGCCAGCGCAAGGGAAATTTTTCTCGCGGTAATGTTATGACATTTCACTTGACAGCAACGCGGCAACGGCTGGACGTGATTTTTTTTTATTTTTATTTTCTAAAAAAATGGCAAACACGGGTGTTTTGCCTTTTGTGCGCGGTGTTGATTTTACCAAAAATGACTTTAGCGTAAGTATTATTTTACTATAAATTACTGTAAACTGTTCGCGTTGATTTGAATTAATTGCAATTAATCGAAATTTCCGTTCCAAACGACCTGCGTAAGGCCATACACAAAAGTGATAATTTTTGGTCTGCGGTCTGACTCATATATATCGTCGTCGTCTCTCCATATTTTGGATATTTATTTTGTGTAAAAAAAACTACATTATTTCTATTTATAAAGTCCTCGTTTAAAAGAAATTTACTAATAAATTATTGCAATTTAAATTGGACAAAATCCAGAATGTGTATCAGTTCTGTAGCGTGTAAAACACGTCGTAAAAGATTTAAATTTTTCCACAAGCAGAAATTTCGCAAATTGCTTTTGCATTCTATTTTTATTCTCAATAAGAATATTCTATTTATGGTCCTAAAATTGAAATTTACCCTATATTTCATACAATCTTTGTTATTGTTAAATAATTATATGTGAGAAATCTCCCAACAAAAACATAATCGTTAAAAAAAAATAATTTTTGAAAAAATTTCCATCTAAATCATAAACATCGTGATTTGCGTGAAATTTTTTTTATGCTTCTTCACTCCATCAATTTGGATAAATTGGTAAACATATTATACCAACTAGCTATTAATAATAATGTTCTTAATAAACTTATCTCTTTGTAAAGTAAAAGTTTTTTTTTTAATTTACTAATTAATTAAAAAATCATATTGCAAATACAAAGTATTTAAATTGCAACTCTCGTATGCATCGATAACATTAGGCAGATGATAAATTAATTGAATTTTTTCAATTGGAAATAATATTTTTTACAATATGTTTTGAATATTTGCAAGTATGCGTATAAAATATATAATAAACATAATTTTAAGAAAATATTTATTTTTGATGTACCTTACAAAAATATTCACTTTTCGTTGACCGATTAGCCTGTATTTCTATATTTCAAATTTGTTAACATTTACGGTCGAAAAAATGTAAATATTTTTTTAAACATTATAATATTGTGAATCTTATCGTCAAAAATATGAATTTTTACAGCGAAGCATGTTTCGTTTCTCAATAAACTCATCAGCGATCACGCAAACTTTGTATAGCTTCTTCTGTATATAAAACAAATTTGAAAGATTTTCGATTCATTTTTATAAATCTCCAGTTCATGTTTTTGTTGTATACACGACTAGAGATTGTTTATGGTATTTTTGTACCAATATGTAACTAAAACTCAGTTTATCCGTGTGTATGTCATAATAACGTTGAAGTGAATCACTTGAAAAATATTTGTCCCAGTGACTTCCATATTGAAATGACTTCCATGACTTCCATATGACTTCCATGACTTCCATGTGACTTTCACATGACTTCCATGTGACTTTCATGACTTCCATTTGACTTCCATTTGACTTCTATTTGACTCCTATATAACTTCCATGACTTCCATCTGTCTTACATGACTTCCATATGACTTCCATGGCTTCCATCTGACTTCCATATGACTTTTTGCCCAATTCATAAATGTTGGAGGTCGCACAAATTCGCTTTATGAATGAAGGTCGCAATTTTGACCTCGAATTTGTCAAATATTTCTTTTTTTTAAAGTGCCCGAAAAATCGGAGACAATAAACAATTTCTGGGCGTCCTAATATATATAATAGCCTGAATGTATACTCCTAGATGTATACAATAATCAAAAATGAATATAAAATAATTTTATTATCTGGGTCTAATCGACGTCATATTGTTATTTATTTTAGGATGGAAAATTTCCGTCCGCCCTAAAGCTGATGACTAGCGTACAATGGTTAAAATTGGACAAAACAAAACTGGATGAAATTCCGGAGGAGATGGGCAAACTGCTGAAATTAGAACATTTATCGCTGAAAAATAATAACTTACAAAAACTGTTTGGTGAATTGACAGAGCTTGGATGCCTGCGGTCACTAAATTTACGTAAAAATATAATTAAAAGTTCTGGCATACCACCGGAACTGTTTCACCTAGACGAATTAACCACATTAGACCTGTCACACAATAAACTGAAAGAGGTGCCCGAGGGATTGGAACGTGCCAAAAATGTGTTGGTACTGAATCTTAGTCATAATAATATCGAAAGTATTCCCACAACGTTGTTCATACATTTGACGGATTTACTTTTTTTGGACCTGTCTTACAACAAACTGGAGACATTGCCACCCCAAACTAGACGTTTAGCCAATTTACAAACACTTAATTTAAGCAATAATCCGTTGGAATTGTTTCAATTGCGGCAATTGCCATCGTTACAAAACTTAGAAGTACTAAACATGAGCAATACACAACGAACGTTACAGAATTTTCCCACATTTTCAAATAATCTATCGAATTTAGCCGAAATGGATTTGTCACGTAATTCATTGGAAAAGGTTCCGCAATGTTTGTACACGATGACAAATCTGCAGCGGCTAAACTTAAGTGAAAATGACATTTTAGAACTTTCGGCCGAAGTAGAGTGTTGGCAAAAGTTGGAAACGTTAAATTTGTCTAGAAATCAAATTAATGCGTTGCCAGCCACCATTTGTAAATTGACAAAATTACGTCGACTCTATATCAATGACAATAAATTGGATTTTGACGGAATACCCTCGGGCATTGGGAAGCTGTGTAGTTTGGAAATATTTTCCGCATCAAATAATCAATTGGAAATGGTGCCCGAGGGTTTGTGTCGTTGTGGCGCATTAAAAAAATTAAACTTAAGTTCGAATCGCCTTATCACATTGCCCGATGCAATACACCTGCTGTCCGACTTAGATCAATTAGATTTGAGAAATAATCCCGAGTTAATTATGCCGCCAAAGCCGACGGTCATGCAAAAGGGGGCTGGCGTCGAATTTTATAATATAGATTTTTCACTACAACATCAATTGAGGTTGGCCGGTGCAAACGCATCATCGTCCTCAGCGGCCGGCTCGGCAGCTGCAAACAGTAGGGATCCGCTGGCTAGAAAACAACGACTACGCCGAGGTCTACGGACCGATTCATCGGATAAGGATTCGGCAAAGATACTAAAAGGAATGAAAGACATTGCCAAGGAAAAGGACATGCAGGCATGGGAAGAGAATAAAGTGCAAAGTGTTAAGCCAAAGCGATGGGATGAAACGTTGGAGAAACCACCAGTCGATTATTCGGAAATTTTCGAGGAGGACGATGGTCAAATTCCCGGCCTAACAGTATGGGAAATTGAAAACTTTTTGCCAAATAAAATAGACGAATGTGTTCATGGTAAATTCTACGAAGGCGATTGTTACATTATCCTGAAAACCGCTTGCGATGACGTAGGTCAATTAACGTGGGAAATATTCTTTTGGATTGGCATAAACGCAACCCTAGACAAACGAGCTTGTGCCGCCATTCATGCGGTAAATTTGAGAAATTATCTAGGGGCTCGATGTCGAACGGTGCGCGAAGAACAAGGCGATGAATCTGATGAATTTTTCGCTCTCTTCGATACCGGAATAACGTACATTGAAGGTGGCCGCACAACAACCGGTTTCTTTACCGTGGAAGATTTAGTCTATTCGATTCGAATGTATCGCGTTCATGGATCCGGTTCGTCAATTCATCTGGAAGCCGTCCCCGTTGAATTTGAATCATTGGACCCTAGGTACGTGTTCGTACTGGACACGGGCGAATTAATTTATATGTGGTACGGCAAAAAGTCAAAGAACACGCTGAAGTCAAAGGCACGCCTTATGGTGGAAAAAATAAATAAAAATGAACGTAAAAATAAGGCCGAAATTGTGATGGAACTGCAGGGTGATGAAAGTGTGGACTTTTGGCGTGTATTTGAATTCGACAATGTGCCCGAGAGTAAACCGTGTGAACATGTGCCGGACAACTTTGAGCCAACAGTGCCGCGCTTGTATCAAGTGCAACTGGGCATGGGTTACTTAGAGTTGCCACAAGTCGAAGTGCCGCAACAGCGTATCGTTCACACATTGCTGAATAGTAAAAATGTTTACATCTTGGATTGTTACTTGGATTTGTTTGTGTGGTTTGGCAAGAAGTCAACGCGTTTGGTTCGAGCGGCCGCTGTTAAATTGTCACAAGAATTGTTCAATATGATTGATCGACCAGACATAGCGATGGTGACGCGTGTTCAGGAGGGAACCGAAACACAAATATTTAAGTCTAAATTTGTAGGATGGGAAGAGATTATTGCCGTTGATTTTACACGAACAGCACAATCGGTGGCCAAAACAGGTGCCGATCTAACCAAATGGGCAAAACAGCAGGAAACTCGTGCCGATTTAGCCGCCCTGTTTATGCCCCGTCAACCCGCGATACCGCTACAGAAAGCCACCGAACTGGAAGAGGATTGGAACTATGACCTCGAAGCCATGGAATCATTTGTGTGGGAAGGAAAGAAATATGTTCGTTTGCCAGAAAACGAAATCGGTCACTTCTACACGGATGCTTGTTATGTGTTTCTGTGCAGATATTGCGTACCTCCCGACGACGATGAAGATTACGACGATAACAACGGCGATGAAAACGAAAATGGTACATCGAATGGTGGCGATGGTAAAAACGGTGACGTGGCGCCACTTGCCGAAGATGTCATTCAGTGTGTCGTTTACTTTTGGCAAGGTCGCGATGCCGGCAACATGGCATGGCTTACGTTTACGTTTACTCTGCAAAAAAAGTTTAGGGCAATGCTTGGCGATGAATTGGAAGTGATTCGAATTCACCAACAACAAGAGAATCTTAAATTTATGGCACATTTTAAGCGGAAATTTATCATTAAGAATGGTCGACGAAAAGAGAAGATACGAACGCCGGACGGTAAGGCACCCGTTGAATTCTATCATTTGCGTTCGAATGGCAGTGCCTTGTGTACGCGTCTTATACAAATTAAACCGGACGCTGCAGTGTTAAATTCTGCATTTTGTTATATTCTATTTGTGCCATTTGAAACGGAAGATCAAAGTGAATCGGGTATTGTGTATGTTTGGATTGGCAGCAAATCGACGCCCGAAGAATCGAAACTGATTCAGGAAATTGCCGAAGAAATGCTCAACAATCCTTGGGTTAGTTTGCAGGTAATTTTTTTCCACAACATTTTGTAAACAATTCAACACTATAAAAGCAAAACATTTCCTTTATAGATTCTAAACGAAGGCGAAGAACCGGAAAATTTCTTTTGGATTGCGCTGGGTGGCCGCAAGCCGTACGACACAGATGCCGAATATATGGAATATACACGACTGTTTCGGTGTTCCAATGAGAAGGGTTATTTTACAGTGGCTGAAAAATGTGCCGATTTCTGTCAAGATGATTTGGCCGACGATGACATCATGATCTTGGACAATGGCGAACAGATATTTTTATGGCTCGGTGCCAGATGCAGTGAAGTAGAAATTAAATTGGCCTATAAATCGGCACAGGTAAATACATATTATCGGAAAAAAATGCTAATTTTATTTTTGTTATAAAGGTCTGAAGAGCGCCATCTAAAATTGGAAAACATATTATGCTAGGATGTAGTTACATTTTTGAAAATTGTTGAAATATCGAAACAAATAACATGTTAAATTATTGAAAATAACTTAACTGAGCTTTGATCGACTTGATTATACTGGGGCTGGTTCGAAACTGATTTTTAAGTTCCGGAATTTTAAAATCCCGACTTTTAAAATGCCGATTCCAAAATCCTCACTTTCAAAATACCGACGTTTAAAATCCCGACGTTTAAAATCCCGACGTTTAACATCCCGACGTTTATTTTTATGCTAAAAACAGGGATTTTGAAGGTCGGTATTTTGAAAGTCGAGATTTTAAGTCAGGATTTTAAACGTCGGGATTATGAAAGTCGGTATTTTAATTTTTAACAGCCGGGATTTTGAAAGTCATGATTTTGCAATCGGGATTTTGAAAGTCAGGAACTTAAAAATCGGGATTTCGAACCCGACCCTTATTTCTATGCTAAAAACAAGGATTTTGAAGGTCGGAATTTTGAAAGTCGGGATTTTAAAGTCGGATTTTAAACGTCGGGATTTTAAACGTCGGGATTTTAAACGTCGGTATTTTGAAAGTGAGGATTTTGGAAGTGAGGATTTTGGAATCGGCATTTTAAAAGTCGGGATTTTAAAATTCCGGAACTTAAGGGTCGGGTTCGAAATCCCGACTTTCAAAATCCCGACTTTAAAAATCCTGCTTTTTAGCATATTTCTTCTCCTTTTAACGCATTTATAATATTTTCTGTTCTGCTTCTTTGAGTTAAACAAACTTTAGCTTTACTCATGTGTGCGAAATAGTCTCAATTCCAGCCGTTCCTATGTATTGGACGAGAAAGTGCATAATATTTGACATTTTAACAGTAGATCCAGTACTTCTCGGTTATATTTACATCTGATTTTAAACCAGTTTACATTTTCATTTATGTATTAGTTTTATTGCATAGTTAAAGAAAACATATAAATATTTTGGTTATAACCAAAATCCACATGACTGCTGGTTGTAACTGGAGCTATTAGTTTTTCCATTACATTTTTTTAAAGAAAATTGTATGAAAATAAAATTATTCGAAAAAGCTTTAATTATCAAGATTCTCATATGAAAATTAGGTAAATTTACACCGTATTAAAATTAATATGAATTTATTTCTGAAAATTTTAACGATTTTATATATAAAAAAATAGCGCTTGGTACACAAATGACGTAGTCGTGAGAGAAAGAGACAGACAAAATCTCCGCAATATATTACCTAATAAAGTCATATTACCATGATTATATATGATACAACAAAAATATATAGGCGATGTGATCCGAATTTAGGCGATGATTTTATGTATCAGATATATCATGAAAAATGATTCATTCATGAACATTGAGTAATTCATTTAAAAGTTGAATATTGAATTTTGACCGAATATCGAGCTAAATATTATAATCACTTGGCAGTAGAAGGGGCGGAAATATGCAAAAATTTGAAATTTCAAATACAATAGAGCGGAAAAATTGTGTAACTATTAAAAAAATTAAAATTTTCTCATACTTATTTAAATTAACCCTTTCGCGAGTGAAATTAGAAATTAAATAAAAAAATTAAAAATATATATGAAAAATAAGTTCCATAAAAAATAGTTTTAACTCTTATCTGTACTATGTTCTTCAAAAAAATTAGTTTAGAGCAAAAAAAATGTTTTTTGTTTTTGATACAAAATTACTTTTTTATGTTCCTAAAGCTACGGAACTTAAGCAAGAAAACGGTACCGTTTTCAAAACGGGTCTGATTTTCGAAGAGCAAAAAATGTG
>JANSTW010072782.1:0-20184 GCA_027564275.1 Diadocidia ferruginosa | reverse complement strand
AGCAGCTTTTAACTTCTATTTTTTCTAGCTTCAACATTGTTGTCATTTTTTAAGATCCAAACGTTAAGATATTTATGCAGAGAGGTAAAAATTGTGGATTTCTTGGTATTCAAAAAAAAGAAGAACGGATTGTAATGAATGATAATTGGAAACCTTTTTATACCTTTTACGGAAGTAGCGGTAGCATTTAAAACTGTATTTCTCATTTTGTTTCTGTTGAAAAATAGATTTTAAAATTTAAAAAAAATTAAAAGGTTATTTCGGACTTTACGGCATTCATTTTTATTTGGGAATTTATTTGTAAAGAATTAATTTTTATGATTTGTTTTAAAAAGTTTTGAAATATAAATACTGGAAAACAAGGAATTAATTTAAATTTTTTAAATGTGTTTTTTTTGCAGTCTGGCTTACTTTTTTTCCCCTTTTGTGCAAAAATTCTGCACTTATAAATCAACTCTTTGATTTAGTAAGCTATTTAAAGAACGGATAATTAAGCTACTTATTAAAAAATTATTTTAGTAGTTTAAATGTTTGGTATTTTAAACTTGTTAAGAAATAATAATTTTTATCGTGTATTGTAATTGATAAGAAGTCTGGAGAATAGTATATATATCTTTTAAACATAAAAAACGGTAATTAATTTTAAAGGATTCATGCAAAAAAAAATTTATTTTCAAGTAAAACCACTAAAAATTTTACAATTGCTTTATAACAACTTTAATCTAAATTATAGCGGCTTAAAGTTGTGCAATATATGAAGAAAAATTTGACTTATTCTAATGAATCAGATGAAACCAATGATTCTGATGCATCTGACTGTGTTATAGATGCTTGGAGTGAGCTTGAAGATGAAGCCGACACAAGGCATGAATCTAGAGAAGCTCAGGTGCTTTTATTAATGTTATTATAAGGTTTTTTTATTAAGTTATTTTTTAATTAGCATTTTTTGTTTAACTTAAAAATTTATTTTTTAGGAAGCTATTATCCAAGAACAATTTAAAGAAGCAATAGGAGCTTTACAAAGTTGTAATCAACAAAAATCACTTAAATTGTTTGTTGGGATTTTATTAAATCCTCTTATGAGTGAATTTTATATACAGAATTGGCAGGACTTTGATTGGAATTTTGCTCTTGCAAAGTCAGCTCGAATTCTCTCAAACATGTCTAAAATTTATTTTTCTGTTAATATTTTCATTGCCGAACTAGTAGACAATCCTGTTCCTTTTTATATGCAGGTAAACTATGTTGACAAAACAATTTTTTATATAATGAATTTGTTGAATTATTTTATTTAGTTTAATCTTGCATAATAAAAGATTATTGGCATGATTTGATTTGAGTTAATTTTAGGCGTTGTCAATTCATCCGGAGTTGACTGATATATGGTATGAGTGTGGCCAAACGGCTGCAAAACGTCAAGAATGGCTTATTGCTGAACTTTGTTTTTCAAAATGTAACGGCGAATTTCGTGCTCAAGAATCACTTTTATTGCTTTATTTTGTTATGGGCGATTTTATTAGTGAGTTTGAATATGTTTTTGCTTACTTAGGATTAATTTTGTTGTTAAATCCATTAAATAGTTTTGTTAAATTTTATATCTATATAGTTTTTGATTTAACTAATTTGTTTATGAAATTTTTGCTTTTAGAATGTATATTTTATATGCAAGCTATTTTTTCTCAATGTGATGATCACTGCTTAGCTCACGTTATTCGATTAGAAATTTCAAAAAAAAATGCATTTTGGGCGCATGCTTTAGAAAAAGTTTTTTCTAATTCTATTTCCAATAGAATTGTTGATAATATTGTTAAGGAAAAGGTAAATATTAGGTTTTTTTGTACAGTAAAAATTGAAACAACAGTTTTTTAATCAAGCTGTTCCAATTGCTTATTTTTATATTTAAAAATTTTTAGATTTTGGAAAAAATAGAGTTATTTAATAAAACGTGCTCATTGATGGATTGTAATATATTAAAACAGAACTTATTTACCGATTTAATTCTAGAATCGAAAAAAAGTTATGCATCCCTTCCACTCTTACTTCGCAAAGATATGAAGTAAATTTTTTATTTATTTTTTAAATATTTTTTAACAAAGCTATTTAGAATGGAAGAACTTGGCACCTTGTTGTGTAATACCTTTGATCGAATTGAAATGTTTTCTTCGGTAAATGTTTACGCTTAAATTGTATTTTTTATTTAGTTGCTTAGTAAATTTATTAGTACTTGTATTTATATATTAATAAAAATTTTAGCTGCTGAATCAAAGTATTTGCATTTGCGAATTTTTTGACCATGAAGGATCCAGAAAAATAGAAAACGAACAAATGAGTATTGATATTTTTTCTGAGGTAAATTTTTATATTATTATTTAAAATATTTTTTTAGTAGATGTTTATTTATATTTATACTTCATTTACAGGCAAATAATGAACATTTTGAAATGATTGACATAAATGATTTAAAAGTGGAAATTCTTGTGTTAGAAGATATAATTAGAAAAGTTTGCGTTGATTTAGATTCAGAAGAGGAAGAAATTCAGAAAGTAATTTTTAATTATTTTTTGCTTTTGCTTTTAAATTAAAAATAAAGTTTGTAGAAATCGACTAAAAAAAAAACATTCATCAACAAGAAAAATATGTTTAAAAGTCGCAGGTCTGATTTCGAAGAGAGTTTTTTGTCAGAAGACGAATTAACTCGGCGTCGTTCGACGCGCTTTGTTGAAGATGTTGCGATAAATATGCTCAATGGAATTGAAGATGAATATAGCCAAAATAATTATGTAATTTTTAATGTTATAATTTTAATTTAAACTCTTTGTTTATAAAAAAAAATGTTTTTAGAAGATGTGGGAGTATTTGGGAATAAACGATAACACATATTGTGGGCTTCAACCGTTTACATTCCCATCATCCTTTTCTTCATTGTCAAAAAATATTTTAAGCAAAAATGCAGAATGTATATTACCTTCTGAGTTCCCTTCTTTAGAGCCAATGATTCAAGAATTTTTAACGAAATCAGATGAGAGAATTGAATTTTTTATGAGATATTACCTCTATTTTTTTTCTGTTGATGATTTTCACTGCCAAAATTGTAATTTTACTGCCGAACAATCTGATGTTTTTAGGTATTTTTTCTTTCTAAAATGAGTTTCTGATCTTATAGCTTACAATGTAACATTTTAAAGTTAGTACATGTTTTTAATTGTAAATATTTACTATTCAATTAAATTTTAGACATGTTTATATTCGATGGTGTAGGTCTTTTGTCAATTATACTTTTATAAATATGCCATTAGAAGAATTATCTATTCACTTACTTGCCGCTGAAGTTGGCTCTCCGTTAGCACTTTCAATTCTTCAAACCTATTTTTTGTGCAAGCATTTTACATATTCCGGTAGCTGTTTTTATTGTTTTAATTTCGTTGATGTAAAAATTGTATTTTTAGTTGGTAATTTAAACAATGTTGAATGTCAAACTAATTCTTTTACAAATGATTCTTCCGCTTGTAATATCTCTTCCAGTAGTTATTGTAAAATTTTGGATCGTCTTAGTACAGAAAACAAATTTTTACGGAACTTGTTCCAAAAAGTTGTAAAAAGTCGTAATAATTTAGTGAAAGGTTTTAACGATGAGGGTTAGAATTTTAAATTAATTATATTTATTACTTTACTAAAAATTTAGTTGCTCAAAGTGAATTGAATAATTTGAATAATTCAACAACGGTTAATAACGATTCAATTAAAAACTTTACTTTTGTTGATTCATCTAACCTCTTAAGACGTTTGGAGATTCGTTATCGATGGCTTGTTTTACAAATTGATCAACCTGAGGTGATTGGATTTGTATCAAATTCGCCAGAATACAATCTTTTTCGCTTTACGAATTTATCTGAACTTGCTCAAATTATTGAGGAGGATGAGAAAATTTACAGTCGTGTAATAAGCACAAATGAAAACAAATGTATTTCGTTAGCGAATATTTGTGGATATTTATATGAAGAGTCAAAACTACTTTACGCAAGACAAATTGAGCATCTTAAAAAGTATGAAAATTATGAGGAGGTGTGTTTTTAACTTATTTTGGATGCTTTTGAATTCCTTCAAAGATTTTTTACTTTTAGTTATTTGATGTGTTGCTTAACTTTTACAATTGCTCAGGTGCTACTGAAAAAGAACAGCTTGATATCGTTTTTCTACTCACAACATGTGCAATTAAAACAAATCGACTTCAAGTTGCCTTAGAATCAATTTTGGCGTTAGTTATTTTTAATTTAAAAAAATTGTTCTGTTTTATTAAAAAAATATATGAAAAAAATATTTAGTATTGATTATTTATAATTTTTGCACTTAAATTGTTTTTAGAATATTTCACAAAATTCGTGGAAAAGTTTTTTCGTCTAAAAAGGAAGCCAAACGTGCTTTAAAAAGATGTATAGGATTTTTAAATGAAATTGATATATTTGAGCTACATGAGTCGGTTATATGCGGCTTTGGGAAAGCATTTACAGAATTATTGATTAATTCATCTGATTGTCAAATTTTGCAATGTAGTGTTGATCTATGGTTGTATTGTTATCAATTTGCAAAACGTCGTGAACGTCTTGAAACTGATGTTTTAAAAGAATTTTATAATAAAGGCGATGAAAATTATTTGGCAACAAAAGCTTTGATGATTTTATCAACTGCTCATGAAGTATTTGGTCATGCGCAAAAGTGCTGCAAATTACAAGTTTGTTTGTTTTTTTATTGTATCAAAAATAAGTTTTTTTATGTTCTAAATTGACTTTTTATATTGATTACTTTATAGGGGAAACTTTTACGAGTTATGTTAATTGAACTAAATGCAGCTATAAATCATCCCATTATCTCTAAATTACTTGATGATGAACATTATAATTTTATTTTAAAAAACGTTGCTATTGAAGCTTATCAATGCCTTGTTTGTGCTTTTAGGTATGTTTCTTGAAGTTTAATTTATTTAGCAGCTTTTTTATGATATTTTTTGAAAAATACATTTTTTTTTATTTATAGTGAATCACTCTCAAAAATTCGTGGTCATTATGAAGATCACGGATCAGAAAAACTTGAATGGGTATCAGATTGGAACTTGGCTGAAATTGTTTTACCATTAATTATGCCTCATGTTTTGCCTGATTTTTCTGCAATTGAAAAGATCTCTAATTATTTTTTGGAGACAGTTAGTCGTGTTTTTAAGTTTGTTTTGGACGTTGAAGATGACGCGATGGAAAACTTACGAAAATTTTGCTCCAATCCACCATTAATGGAATTAAAGATGGTATATGACGCTGATGGGATTGCTATGTATCATTCAGAGGAATATGATGTAGAAGGCGGAAAAGATCCACGAGCATTTTTATATAGTACAGTTGATCTTCCTGAAAATAATAAGGAAGAAAATACAAATAAACGGTTTTTTAAAGTTATTATAAACACAATTTGTTAGTTAAATTTTTTTAGATTGGCATTATCTTCGCAATGCTTATATGCGCTAAGCATAGCTTATTATCGAAATAATAACTATGATGAAGCTTTGAAAATGACACGCTCTTGTCTGGCAATTTGTGGGCCGTATTTAAATAATAGTTTACAATCATCGGCTTGGTTTATTTATGCAAGATGTGTTACAAATAATTATTCTATGGTTATATTTGATTTTGATTTTTAGATATTTTGTTACAGAGAATGTTACTTTATATTGGTTTACGAGTTTTTTTTATAGATGTCAGATAGTGACTTGATTAAATGTGTCGATGAGTTTCTTCTTCCATTTAAACTGTCAATTTATTTGAAAAAAGAGTGTTGTGATATACATTTAGACTTGGCTACGATTATTTATCAAATAAGAACTCGTATTAAAAGATTTATTAAACGGGTATTTTTTCAAGAAATTTTATTAATACTTTTTTAATTAGTTTAAAAAACGTATTGATAGTGAATTTTAGGGAATCGATATAACGGATGAGCATAAACAAATTTATCATAAAAAAATTGAGGGTATGATTCCGAAATGTAGAACGCATTTCGAATTGGCTCGTAGATACAACGATTCTGTTGCTGAAGTTCCTTGGCTTTCTACTTATTTTTTAGCAAAAATTGCCGAAAAATTAGGTGACTCTCCAGATAAGGTTTTTTTACTAAAAAAATTAATTAAACTTATGGAAAATTGTATATTTAAGGTATTTCAATTATATCATGAAAGTGCTATTGCAATGGAGAAGGAAGGGTATTTGTATCCACAAAAAATTCATCGTACTAAACAAGTCAATTTTGAACCTCTTGAAATTCATTATAAAGTACATTCATTTGCTTACAAACAATTTAACAACTTACAAGCTCGAATGAAGTTAAAAATTGATTATAACCCTGTTGAAATGTTATTGACTTTAAAAACATTATATGCCCATTTGAAGCGGTTTTCATTTCATGCAGTTGAACAAAAAGGCGTAAATGCATCAGAGTTTTATGTACAAAACGTATCTCAACTTCTGAATAATGAAAATTTTGATATGTTAGAATCGGTAGCTAAAGTTAAAGAACATATTTCTGCAATATACACAGCTGTTGCAGCAACTGTAAGTTTTTGTACTTTAAACATTTTTTTGAATTTTGTGGTATATGTAGTATTCTTTTAGACAAACTTAGGTGCAAGTGAGACATACTTGCTTTTTTTTTGCATATACATATAGCAGTTTAAGGATATTTTATTTTATTAGTTATATTAAAAAAATTAATTGCTGTATTCTTGGAAAATTTTTTAGGTTTGCGACGTTGTTAATCTAATAGATGTTATGGAAAAAGTACAAAACCTATTAATGCAAGCATTTGAAACAATTTTTTCTAAATTTCCTCACTATAAAACTTGCTATCGGATTGCTGAAAAACAATATTTAATGGGTTTATACCGAGAATGTTCTGATACCTTATTTCATCGTCTTTTTTTTAATTTAAAAAAGCGTTTTTCACTTACATCAAATATTTTTGAGGTTGCGTCTGTTTTTTATTTTTATTTTCTATAAAATATTTTATTTACTTGTTTCCTACCGACATTTTAAAACTTTTGAAGACAATATGTGCATCTTGAAATTATGTAATTATTTAGAATGTAGTTGAAGTAGTTCGTTCAGACATTGAACGAAGTGGTTCTTTTCCTTACCATATGCACAAAATAATAGATTTAGCTATTCTTTCGGCTTTCAAATGTCATGATGTAGATCGTCTTTTTACTGTTATGTATAGTCTACTAATGCTAAAAAATCAAAAAACAGTGCCGTGAGTTTTTAAATCTTTTTTTATTTATACAAAGTAAGAAAGAACTAATATAATTTTAATTTTGTAAATATTGTTTTAACTTTTTTTTAGAGATTTGTTAGACAACAAGGTCGTTGAAGTATTAAGACGTAAATGTGCAACTGGTATAGAAAGTGTAATTGGTAGTTTAAATAATGCACAGAAGATGTCTTCTATTAGTGTACATCTTCAGGACCTTATTCGGAAAATGAATAAGTAATTATTAATTATATCATATAAATTTTTATCGATCTTTTTTAGAGAAAATGCAAGTGGCACAAAAATTCTAGAGTCTACTTTACACAAACTCCAACAAAAACAATCCATGTTACAACAAAGACATTTATTGTCTAACCAAAATCGCATTTCGTCGGTAATATTATAGCAAATAAAAAAATTGGTCATTATTTTTATAATGAAATTATAATTTTTTAGATTCATCCGGCGCAAAATTCAAATGCATTAAAACGTCCAATTGAAATAAATGATAATCCTGTACCTGCAAAGACAGTTCATATTGATAATTTTATGGCCTTTATATCGCAGGAAAAAAATGCGAATGAGGAAAAAAAGTCTGATCCATGTATATCAAACGCAACTAATGTAATAACTGGAGGTTTGCCACCTACAACTACTTCACCGCTTTTGGCATTTGCGGCAAACGTTGAAAATAATTATGAATCATTAGTTCGTGAATTAAGGCTAATGCATAGTGGAAGCTCTCATGCTGATTCCTTAAAGATGTCTGATAGTGCTCGTGCTGCTGCAGTTACTTCGGGAATTTTAACCATGACGCAATTTCTTGCACAAAAACGCCAAGAACAATTGCGATTAAAGGCTAAAGGTGCGCCTAAGAAGTGGAAAAACAACAAATTATCTAGCTCAAACAATTCATCTCAAGAAGCAAACGCAAATAAAGACGAAAAAAAACATTCAAACTCTGATAATAAGTTAGTTAATACATCAAATACAAATAAGGCAGCTTTGAAAAATATGCAAAAAGTTTTTTCGTCTTTAAGTGGTGTGTCGAATCCTTGGCGTTCTGCAGATAATACCCATGCTCTAACGGTTGCTCATCAAACAGCAAATATTATGTCTCAGAAAGTTACAAATAAATCTGCTAATGAATGTCGTTATACTTCTATCAATACGCAACCTTTTACATCTCAAGCATCTACTTCAAACGGCCGTCTAATCGATGTAATAAATCAATCTTCTGCCGAAAGTCCATCTTGTAGTAATGGCACTTTATCTATACAATCGTTTCCTCATATATCAAAAGCTGCATCTTTTAATAAACCTTCAAATCAGTCAACTAATTTAATTTTATCAGCAATGGCTGGAACAAAGCGTAAAAGTACCGTCTCAAATTTGCCAAATAATGACTCTTTAACTATAGGTCAAACATTAAAAATGTCTTTAAATAAAATTCAACCTTCTATTGGAATTCAAAGTAGTAATAAAAATAATAGCATAAAACAAGTTAATTCAACTATAAGCTCAAAAAACAAATCTGTTGCCTCAGAACAATCTGCACCACAAAACAGTTCTGCGACGATTTTGTCTACTACAGCAAATTCGTCAAATACAAGCAACTTTCAATGGGATTTTCAAACTTTAGCAAAATTTATTGATGACCAGCTACTAAAGTTACCTGAAAAAGAACGTCAGCAAATAGTTCTTGAATGTCGGCACCAAAATATTAATGGTACGGATGCACAGCGTTTTTTTATGGCAAAAGTTTTAGAAAAAGTGCAAAACATTGCTTTTTTCGAGATACAGCAACAACAACAAAAACCCTTGCTCAATTTATCTCAGCAACAGAAGCAAATGTCTCCAAAAACTGTGACACAAAACTCTCACAATTTTGCTCATAATCAACAAGGTACATCAAAGCCGCCTTTTCCACCTCAACAATCACTTCTAAAACTACAACAGAAAGCGTTAGATATGTTATTAATTCAAAATAATCAACTAAAAGATATTCAAGAACAAAAGCAAAATGCTGCAAAAAAAATGTCATCTGCAAGTCTTCAAAAACTTCAGCGAGAACAAAGCATGAATAAAATCCTTCAAAACTCTATATCTTTTACTTCAAATAAAAATGATAAAGCACAGTCAAAACAACAGCTTCAATCAACAATAACTTCACAAAAAAATTCATCGGCGACTTGTGTTTCAAAAAAACTTTTAATTTCGTCATCTTCAGTAGACACTTCTAGTACTCCAGCTCTTTCTATGGCTCATCGATTGCAGCTTCGTCAACAGTTTGCAAATGCTCCTTCCTTATCATCTTTTAAGAATTCTCTACCTTCGATGTCTACAAAGGTGACAACTAGTGTTGAAAAATCACAAAGCTTTTCTCGATGTGAAAACTCTAGTGGAAATACACTTTCTCCACAGCAGAACTATTTGTACCACCTTTATAAAGCAAGTATTCAACAAGGGCAGGTAGCGCCACCGCTTTCAGTAAAATCATCTTCAACTTTGGGCGATAGCTCTTTGTCTCAATTTTTACAACAAAACGAAAAGAAAAGTTCTGCATTTTCAAATCAGCATGAACAAAAATTGCATACGAATCCAAGTAATTATATTTTTGCTTTGGGACTTGGTGCACCGGGGAAGTAAAACTTATTTTCTCATAATATGAATTTAGAAGCAGGGAGTAGCAATGAAGGTGTAAATCAAGCGAACAATAACATTAATTCTAGCAATATTCTAAAAAACGGTTCCAATAGCGACATTAATCGTTTAGTTTCAGGCAATAAGCAATGGCGCCAATAGCGAGTTTTTTAGACATCAATATTTAAAATTCATTACATAAAGATGGATTTACTTAAAATGTTATTTCTTGTACAAAATAGGTAAATAGATATGTTAAATGTGAAAAAGTTAGTACAATATAAAATAAATATGCTATGGTATAATATCTAGGCTTTATAAATCAAAAGCCAATAAAAAAAAATCATTTTGAGACTTACAATAAAAAAAATTCCAGTTTTTTTTTAACTAAAAGCACATTGGCATAACTACTCACTAACTTTAACAATTTTTAACATAAGCCATCAAAAAAAATTAAAAGGCGATTTAAATGCGCTTTTTTTGACATTAGTGCAGTCATTTTCGAAATTTTAGGATATTATGACGATCTCAAATGACAACGTTAAGTTCCAAGTGATTTATAAACAGCAACAAATTTTAGTGTCATAATATTTTGTTGTTCTATTAATTTTTTTATAATAAAAAAAATTATTTCTGTAAAAGCAATATTGAAAAATCGTTTGCAAACGCAATACTTTGAAGTTTTATTGGTTTTATACATCAGTTTTTATATAATTTTTACAATATATAATTTAAGTGAAATGTGTATATTTCTACATTTTTTTCATTAGAACTAATTACTAGATATAGCAAATAGTTGCGAATATCGTAATTAATTAAGCAATTGCTAGGTTTTTAGCGTTAGATGTCATGGAAATAAATGGTGTACGTTATGACCGACAAATTCGACTATGGGGTAAAGAAGGACAAAGTTCCATTGAGAAGGCTAGTGTTTGTGTATTAGGTTCTTCTGGTTTGGCTGCTGAGATTCTCAAGGCTCTTGTTTTACCGGGTGTTGGTAGCTTTTGTGTGATCGATGACGCAATTGTAGGCGAGACTGATTTAGGACAAAACTTTTTTTTGACTAAATCTGATCTGGGAAAGCCAAGAGCTATGGCTTTGACAAAGCATTTATTGGTAAGTATACAAAATATTGAATTTAAACTATTACTGGTTTTTAAAATATGCAATATTTCAGAAAAAAAATTATTTTTGTTTAAAAATTCATATTTTTATAAATTTTGATTAAATCTATCTTTTAAAAGCACAAGAATTCCATTTCTTTTATAAAGCAACTTTCCTTAATTTTTGTTTTATTAAAAGAGCAATGTGGTAAAATTATAAATAATGTATGTTTAGGAACTTAATCCACTAGTTCAAGGTGACTATTGCATCGAAAACTGCAGAAATTTGTCACCGGCACTACACGCCAATCTTCTTAATTATTCTATTGTTATTTCTACCTGCTTAACGGATGACGCTGTTGTAAAACTTGCTGATTATTTGTATACTAACAACGTGTATTTTATATATACACGTGTTTGTGGAATTTTTGGCTATTTACGGTTATGTTTTAGGCAACACGTTGTATGGAATATTCATACAGAGCATGCTGCACATGATTTTAGGTATTATTGTTTAAGGAATTGCATTTTTTATTTCAACAAAATTTTTTTAGTAATTATGGTTTTACTTTTATGTAAGACTATAAGAGCTTATAAAAATTGACAACATTTTTTATTTTTTATATAGGAAATGAAATGTATCCTCAAAAAATATTTTTTGAATTACATTTAAAAAAAATATTTGAACTTTTAGATTGGACGCTCCCTTTGATGAGCTTTTAGAATTTGCCGAATTAGAAGATTTAAATTTCATGACTCATGAAAGACATTCTCACACGCCTTATTTAATTCTTTATCTTAAGGCGCTTACAAAATGGCGTCTTGAAAGTAATATAAGTAGTCCAGAATGCTTCCTCTTTCCCGATTCTTACCAAAAACGAAAAGAGTTTGAAAGCGTACTTTTATCTATGCGCAAGCCTGATGAAAAGGGCTCTCTAATGGAAGAAAATTTTGAAGAAGCAAGACGCAACCTTTTGAGGAGCTTTTCTGTAAAAAAGGTTTGTACTATTGTTAACATTGCTTAGATAAAAAAATCTCTTTTTGTTTGAATTAATACTTTATCTTTATTTTTTTTCTATCTATTGTATGTAAAAAAGCAAATAAATTTATTTTAGATACCAGAAAGAGTTCGCATTGTTCTAAATGATGTCAAGGCTAGTTCTTCTCAAAATTTGAGTTCTATTTTTTCTTTAAATGACAAAGATATTACTTCTTACCGACTGGAACTGTTACGTCCATTCTGGGTATTTGCAGCTGCAGTTAGCTCTTTTTCAAATCGGCATGATGGAAGATTACCACTTTCTGGGAAACTACCAGACATGCTTAGCGATTCTGAACGTTATGTTAAGATTCAAAACATTTACAGGTTACAATTTTTTAATTTTATTTATTTTTTGATTTCTACAAAAAAAATTGAAACTTGTAAATCTAATGTTTTCTTGGAGTTAATGAAACACTTTCTTTGTTAGGAAAAAGTTTTTAGAAATAAGGCAACCGAGCATGCCAAAGAAGTATTTGAAATTGCCAATGAAATTTTTGATGAACGACGTCAATTATTGACTGATCTAGAATTTAATGAAAAAAATGACGAAACGAATAAAATTTTAGTAGATAGAATGGATGTCGATGGAAAGGAAAATAGCAAAGGTGAATATAAACTGTCTTGGACGCAATGTCAAGAATTTTGCAGAAATGTTACTAATATTACCATACAAAATGGTGTCTCACTTTTAGACGAATTTTCTTCTGGAATTGAGGTATAAAACATTCTGTTTTTGATAGAATTATAATTATTCTATAATATAAAAAACGTTTCAAAAATTTAATAACTTTAACTTTTTCATTTCAATTTTTAATCGCCGTGTTATTATTTTTCTATTAAGTTAAAATATACTTTATTATAGGATATTCTTCAACGAATCACACCTATATCATTTGAAACACAAAAAGATTTAAACGACGATCCAAAGGCATTTACTGTTGATCCTTTAGTTTGGTTTGTTTTGCTAAGGGCTATGGACAGATTCTATTACGAAAAAAATCGCTTTCCTGGTACAAATGGCGTGCCCTGTACGATCGATTCGAAAGATTTGAAACGTCGATTATTGGATCTAGTTTACGAAACAAAGGTGCTTTTCTGTTTAAAATAGATTTTTTTTTAAAAGGATAAATAATTTAAAATTAGCAGCCAATAAGTTTGGCAAAAATGTCTTACAATTTTTTTTAAAGTATATACATTATTTTAAAATTACACGCTTTTGAATCGTATCAATGTATTTTAGAATGAAGATTTGATGCGTAATATTGAAAAACTTATTCCTCATGAGGCCATTAATGAAGTTTGTCGGTACGGTGCTGCTGAGCCACATGTCCTTGCCGCTATAATAGGCGGTGTAGTGGCACAAGAAGCTATCAAACTTGTAACCCATCAATACTTACCACTTGACAACACACTTATTTTTGATGGCCATTCACAGAGCGCAACTTCTTTTCGAATTTAATTTGCAAAAACAGCAATCTTTGAATTTCCCTTGGAAATAATGAAGAAATTATAACTTAGCAAAGAGGTACATTGATTTTTATCGATGTAGTCAAAAATTACACACTTATTAAAAACGTTATGTTTTTTGTTTTATATAAATAACTAAAAATAAACAGTTTTGTAACAAATTCGTTCTTGCTGAGAACAATAATGAAACAAACTTTTATTATATTTTATAAGTTTTTTTTTGACTATTTAAAATAATAAACCATTTACTTCTTTAGAAGCTAACATTCAAAAGTATTTTTTAAAGTTTAAATTCGACTTTATAGGTAAGTCGGGAAAGTTATCTTTTCATAATTTTTACATTTGTGAAAAATAAACGAAAAGTAAAGAATATATAACAATACTAATAAAACCTCTTAAATTTTTGAAAAATACACAATTTTTTGTTTTCACCCAATCTAACCCATCTGCGCCAGAAATCCAAGCATCCAAACTAAAATTTCATAGCTAAATTATTAAAAACCAACTTTATTTTACACTATCTTCTACCCACTTGCGATAAAAATTAAAAAATCACACAATTTATAATCAAAATATCTAAAAAATAGAATTTTTATTAGCACAATTGCTATCCATATACGCTAACCATGTCCCAGTTTCGTTATCATATTCATTTTATATTTTCTCTGGCATAATGCTTCAATTTTCTCAGCTATTTTTAGTTACTTAACTTTTTCAAAAAATAAAGGCTTTTTTGCACTTGTATTTTGTGAACGTTATATTTGTTTGTCCCAAAAAAAATTTTTCGAGCTAAGTTGTTCCGTAGTGATATTTGTAATTTTAGTAAATGACATTTTAACATAAAAATACTGCTAAATTTGTTTTAAATGCGGTTGAACTAAATTTTATATTTGAATATTTTTGTAAAAATTATCGTTGAATTTAATTTAAGCTTTATCTTTTAAAATACAATCTTAAAAATAAGTTTAAAGGATGCGTGTAATCCAATACCCATCGGCGTTCGTTTGTTTTTTAACTGAAAAGAATAAATAATAATTCTTACTTTGATCAAGATTTTCCTCTGCAATGAAATGGTCATGTTCACTTTGTAAAACATTTCTCATAAATAGCGTTTGAATCCGGTCAGCAGGAAAAATTTTGTCATCGGGAAGAAACGAGTTAAAAATGTCAATAAATCATGCTTCTTGCTAGTAGTGGATGCCAACTAAATACAGTAAACACGATAAACACTTTTCAACCAGAACATCACCGTGATTTTCAGGACGACGTGCACATTTGTAAATAAAACGCGAAATTCGCAAAAATGCATTGTGCAGATTTGGATGATTTGCATTGAATTTCAGCCTTATTTTTCGATGTATATCATATTGGCCATCCATACATAAATGAATAGGCTGACCTGATTGCAAAATTTCATTGATGAAGATTTCTTGTTCATTGCAGTAAATGCGATCGATGATTGCACTTACAACATGGCCGCATAGTACAACGTACGACGAGCTGGAAAAGCAAAACTCAAAAGTGCACAAAAATTTAAAATGTTGGAAATTCCAATGCCAGACTTGCACCTGTTGCCAGATGAGTTATTGGACTTTTCATTGATTATCAATATCTTTTACGGTCACATTTGGAAGAAACGATTGGCCACAAAAATTGTTTTAGTTGCGTAACTTCCAAAAGAACCATTGACAAATTTTTTTTATCATAATTAATGTTTTCATTGTCATCATCAGGATATTGCATGCGTCCTTTAACGAATTTATTTTTTAAAATTTAAAATTTGGTAATTATATTAAATATATTATTGTATTTTATAGACAATATTTATTAAAATGTTTTTTGTTTTTGCCATGTATTTGTATTTCTAACTTTTATGGATATATGCAAAATTAAATTTTATACTCTTTATTTTTTAGGAAAAATGCATCGAGAACACATGCAAAAAATTGAGGCATTATGCCAGAGACATAAATAAAAAAATTCTAAATGAATATGAATAACAAAACTGGGACATGTTTTAGCACATATGGATAACAATTATACGAATAAAAATTTAATTCATTTTCATTTTTCAAATATTTTTGACTAATTGTGTGATTTTTTAATTTATAGAGCAAATGGTTTTTTTTTACAAGCAAAAAAAAAAAAAAAGACGCAAATTCCATCCTGGTGGTCTGGAACTTGAAAGTCTACTTTCCGATTTTCCTATGTGCCTAAACCCAATTTACTATGAATTAATTCGTAAAAAAATGAATTTCAAAAGAATTGAGAAGCGTGGTGAAGCTAAAGAAATTATCGATGTCTTACGCTCTAACCCACAAAATTTATTTGAATTTTATAAACTACAAACTGTTTACAATCAGCTTACTTATGCGTACGAAATGGTATTATTTTGTTTTAGTTATATTTGCAATTTTTGTAATAAATTTATAATTTAATGACATTTTTAACATAAAAATACTACTAAATTTCTTTTAAGTACAGTTGAACTCAATCTTATATTTGGATATTTTTGTGGGATTTATCGTTGGATTTAATTTAAGATTTATTTTTAAAAATTGTTATTCATGGATATTTATTAAACACTAATAGATTTTGGCACAAATTGGTTTTGTTGACAAAATTTTTTTGGGCTTTCTAACTTTTTTGGATATATTCAAAATTAAATTTTATACTCTTTATTTTTTAGGAAAAATGCACCAAGAACACATGCAAATGTTTTGTGAAGGCGTGCAGGGCTAAGGCACATATTTTCTTTACTATTAATGTTACTCAGAAATTTTGGATGGATTCAACAATTAAGCTTGGTTCAGTATTAATGTTTACTTGGCACACGGACGTAATTTACGTAATATAATTTATAATTATTTGGTTTAAATCCTTGATAAATGATTATTTAGGCTCAAGTTAAATACAAAAAATTAAAAGATTTCTGCCTTGTTATTCAACGATTTAATGATGGAAGGGTTTTTTTAGAGCAATTTGTAAGTAAAATAATTTAGAGAAATTTTCTTTTGTTAATTTTTATTGTAATATAGCACTTTTATTTAATAACTAAAATCTTGTTATGTTCTTAAATATGTTTAGTTTTAGAAATATGATGTTTTGGAAGTTCCACCAACGTTCAATCATAGTTCTTATAAGCGAATGCTTAAAACTTTGATAGAAAAAAAAGGAATGGATGCTTATATTTATCCTAATATTTCTAATGAAGAAGTTTTTGTTCATTTAATTTTGTGGCATAAAAAATTATGAAAAATATTAGTTTTCAACGCAAATAAATTTTAATTATTTTTTTAGGATCCGGCTTATACATTTCGTTCCTTAACCTTTACCAAGTCTTTGAATGAGTTTCAAAGTAATGCTGTTGTTGGTATTTTGAATCATAGTTTTTCTTATGTTCCTTATATTTTATTTGGCCCTCCAGGTATTACTTTATACATTTTGAATTTAAAATTTTTATTATGTGAATAAGCCTTTTATAAACAATATTTATTAAAAGGTTTTTACAGGTACTGGAAAAACAACAACTTTGATTGAGGCAATTGTTCAACTTGTAAGGCAAAATGATAATCATCGAATTTTAGTGTGTACACCGTCAAACACTGCTGCTGACCACTTCGCATTGTCATTGGCGAGGGATGGTCATGTAAAGAAGTCAAAAATTTTTCGAGTTTTTTCTTCTATACACGAATGTGACGAAAAAGAAGATGAACTCTTAGATTTAACTTTTAAAATGTGAGTTTAAAATTAAATTTTATTAAAGAATTTTTATAATATTAAGTTCTATTATTTTAGATACAGCACAGATCTTGACAAAAAAATTTTTGGTATTCCATCGAAAGAAATTCTTTTGAGAAGATATCAAGTGTTTATTATGACTTTATCTGCTTCGTCTTATTTTGTTAGCGCTAAATTGCGCGATTCATTTAGGTTTTTGCATTTTTTGCAACATAATTTTCTTTATGCAACATAACGACAAATTAAAATATTTGTTTCAATTTTTAATTTATAGTCATATCATTATTGACGAGGCAGGTCAAGGTCGTGAAATTGAAACACTTCTGCCAATTGTAGGCCTTGGTTCAAATAATACTCGAATTATACTTGCAGGAGATCCTAAGCAGTTAGGACCAATTGAGACTGTAGAGTGCATAAAACAATTTAATTTATGTAAATATTTTATTGTTTTAATATATTTATTTTTTTTATAAATTATATTGTACATATATTTTTCTTTAGCGAATTCTCTTCTTGAACGTTTTTTGAATATTGATTTTTACAGATCTGGTGATAGGTATGTAAATTTAATTAAATTTTTTATTTTTTAGAATTCTTTGGTTTAGAAGATTTACGTGTATGCTAAAAGATAACTACCGATCTCATGAAGCATTATTAAAATTACCGTCTGAAATGTTTTATAACGATTCTTTAAATGCTATAAGTACAGATGATGAACGAAATTCTTTATGCAATTTCAAAAGATTGCCTCAAAAGGTGCCTAAGAACATTTTTTCATTTATATATGCAGAAAATTTATTAAAATAAAACAATATATTTAGGGTTTTCCAATGATTTGGCATTCAGTAATTGGTAAAGACGAAAAAAAAAAAGGAGGATTTTCTTTTAGAAATTTTATTGAAGCGGAACTTGTTGTTCAATATGTACATTGGTTAATTGATGAAACAGACGTTATTCCATCTGAAATTGGTATTATTACTCCATACAAATACCAAGTAAATGTTGTAAATTGTAAACAAAAAAGATTATTTTCTTGTTTATTAAAAATGAATATTGTTGTTTACACAATTAACAAAAACTATAGAATATTTTAACCATTAAAAGTCCTTGAAAAAAGAGGGCAAAAAGTCGGTTATGTAGGAATATTTATTTTTAAAAGTAAGTTAATTTTTTTAATTTAAATTTTTAGATAGAATTATTACGTAACCTATTGAACAATGTTAATGGTTTAACTATTGATTCTGTAGAGCTATTTCAAGGCTCAGAACGTCGCGTAATTATCATTTCGACAGTGCGTGAATCAGGCCTTGGCTTTTTGAACTGCCCAAAGGTTTAATTTTGTGCATTTTTTTGAAATTGCGTTGTATATTTTACAACGAATCTCTTTAAATTATACTTTTATTATTTGTAGCGTTTTAATACAGCAATTACACGCGCAAAAGAGTTGCTGATAATTGTTGGTAATCATATAAATATGTCGAAAATTGGAATTTGGAAAAGGTATATTTTGTCTATTTTTTATTTCCTTTATGCTTTATTTTTAGACTTTTGGACTATTGTCAGTTTAATAATGCTTTTGTGACCTATGTTGTTCGAAAACACAAAAAATACAAAAGGAAAAATGCAAAGGAAAAAGTAATTTTTAAACTACACTTACTTTATTAAAATCTTATTTTTTAGGCGAAGAGCTCGGATTGTTCATCATTGATTAAAGCTATGGAATTAATAGACTCTGATACTATAGTTCTGGGCATAAAAGAACAAATGGAACGAGAGCAAAAAAAAGGCGAAGAGAAAGCTTCTGAAGAAGTTGAGTATGTCTTTCTATTATTTCTTTAGCTTAATTGTGTAGCTTTATAATTTTTTGCAGTCTATAAAAATGTCAAATGTGTTTTTAACAATGTTATAATATTAAAATGATAATTATTATACAATAATTTAAGATTTTTTGTTTATATAAGTCAATTTATAATATAAACCAAAATTATGGTTCTTTTAAATAAATAAGATAAGAATAAGATTAACATTTTTGCATTTTTGCATTTTATCTATTTGCTTACAAAAAAAAACTGATTTTTAGCTGGTCAATTGATATTTGTGCGGGAATCAATAGTATTAGATTGCATATGCAAGAAACATCACCAAATGATTTGTCAGCACCACTTAATATTCCATTGTTAAGCGCTATTGAAAAGAGTAAATTTGATGAAATTAGTGATATAAATGATAATATCGCAGCTCAGTCAGAACAACTTACATCTGAAAATGCAAGTTTTTTTAGTTATAGAAATATAATAAATGTAAAGGTTTCAGAAAATAACTTTTTTATGAATTCTTTCATTAGTCTTGTTTAAATATTGGTTTTAATCAACAAGAATTTAGATTTTAGGCGATTCATGAAATGAAATCAACTTCTGTATTGCATCCACTAAACCACAGAGATTTTATAAATAAGGTTTTCAAAATCAACAGTGAGGATAGCGACTCTGATTCTTCATGTCTTGCTTCCGAAAATTTTACTCAACAATTAAAAGAAATTATTGGCGCAAACGCACATTGATTTTTTTTTTATTTTATTGATTTTTTTATTATGCTGCAACAACTTTTTAAGTATAAATATAAAGTATTTTAATTGTTTTATACTTTTTCAAAAAAAATTATTTTTAATAAATATATATGCTTGTCGCAACTGCGATCTTTTTATTATTTAAATATTGTATTTTTAAATTTATTTGTGTATTTATATTTGTGCTCAATGCGATGATAATTAAATCGCTCTATAAAATTTATTATTTAAGACAAAAATTAATTAGGCATCATCATCTTTTTTCTCTTTTTTCGTTAAATTTGATAAGTCCAATTGGTTTTTTAGTCTAAGTCTAATTTGTTAAGTAAAATTTT
>JANSTW010072771.1:0-10198 GCA_027564275.1 Diadocidia ferruginosa | reverse complement strand
ATATAAAACTTTGGCCTAAAATTGTCTTCTATTTTTGAAATTTATTGAATATAAGACCTTATTGTACTCAACTAGATCTACAATTTATACTGTGTCACTTGAAAATTATAAAATCACTGTAACACTGTAATAATTCAATATTGTTTACTATTGACATATAGTATTTTATTTTATGACATTAATACTAGGATTTTTATGAATGAACATCCTTTGCTATTGTAATATTTTATAATTTACTCTTAATTCATTTCTTATTATCTCGTGTAAAATTTTCTGTTCTCGTGATAGGACATATTTCTATTTCATGAACGATATATATGACTTCTTTTTAATTCCCAATATTCCCATGTATATGAATATTTTATTTGTTTTATAGTTTTATACTGAATTTTGTATTATTTGTATTTAAATTACCTGTCAGTAAAATGGTAAAACAAGTTCATCAATCAAAAAAAAATGTGTTTATATGCATACAAATACAATCTGCCTACTTATAATTCATATTTTTTTCTTATGTGGCTTGTTAGATAATTTAATTTTCATTTTTATATTTTGTTAAAATATTATGATGATATATTTATTATAAACAGTCGAATTGAGAATACATAAACCAACCACTTGATGCGATGATAAATGTATTTTTCACATACAATTTATCCAAATAATGCTTAAACATTTCAACAACTTTTTGATATATTACATGGTTAAATCAACAAGGACTATCCACTGGCTGGTAAATATATGTAAATTCTGACATGACATGAACCCAATTTGCGTATTAAGCATACTCGACATATTTATATAATATTATATGTATATATATTTATAGATAAAGGATAATATAATGTATATAATATGTAGATAGATAGGTACAAACCTTTCCATTTATTATGCATACACACAGAAATCTATTTCAATGTTGTTATTCACTTACAAACCTATATCAAAAGCATCTGTTGGTGTTATTATCGCATGTATGTACAAAATGTATGCATTTCAAATTTATCCTGTACCAAGGTTTTACGGTTATTGTAATGTAGATACAATATTTTATGGAGGAGTAGGTTAGAAAATTACTGTAATGTTGGTACATTATATAATATATAAACTTGTCTGTTTTATATACATAATATTATATTGTTTAGAGAAAATGTTTCCACAGGCAAAATAAACCCAAAAATGTTAAAGTTATAATTTTGTGATTTTTTGTTTATCCAATATACATAGTTAATTATCTTAATTAACACCACATAAATGTAAAGTTTTGGGAAAATATTTATTATTAGTTGATTAGATATTGGAAGTTTATATTTTATATATTATAATAATAATAATTAATGGTTTTTAATTAAGCTCATATATTAGATTTTATAAAGTTTATCTAGTTACTGAACACATATAAGGGAAGCTCATATAATATTATGTTGGTACATAATATATTATGATATGTTTAGTTTCAAAATAAGATAATATTTTTAATTTCCTTAATTTTAAATCGATTCTTAATCGAGAATCATTTTCATTGTATATTATACATCATATGTAGCGGAAGTAGGTATATATATTATATATACTGCTGGAGGGGAATAAGCAAAATTTATTACAAGTGATACTGTTTAACAAAGAGCTACGAGAAAGTAAAAAGCTGTTTATAATAAACAATTGTAAAAGATAATATATGTTTATTTTTATTTATTTTTATCTTTATTTGTAGTCTTAAATAATAATAATAATTAAATGGCGTGGTATAATATTATCTATATTAAATCTTATGAAACTGTTTCTCTATACATAAAAGCTTCTTTGTTAGCGTCTTTGCAATACGAATCAGCGTGAGTGTACACATATTATAATTTTTTGTTGTATTTTTTACAAAGGGTTTCTCATATATAGTGTTAAACTCGCCCCACTAACCATCAAAATATATGGCTATTGCGAGTATTATTACACAACACTCCCATCTTTGATATGACCGGTAATGAAAACAATTCAATCAGATAGCAAAAACGGTAAAATGGGTCCTATATAAAAATTATATTAAATTACTCAATAAAAATTAGATAATTTAAATATTTTCATTTAAAATATGTAAGAATCAAATCCAATAATGATTGTTTTTATTTTTTAAATGTGAATACGTTTAAAAAAATCGTTCCGAGAGCCCCTAGTATAACTGGGATGCTGCTTTTACTATTTCTTATCATTAGAAATCTGGCACAAATTAAAACATCCTCTATTAGTTCACCTTTTTGAACAAGAAATTTGAACTAATAGATATTTACACCAACAAAAAATAAGATGGGAGGCCCAGAGTATAGTATAAGAGCTTCCTTTATATTTGACCTAGAGACTCCAAATGCAACCCTAAATTATGGGACCATTAAAAATTTACCCCTCCACCAAAATTTGGCAAAATCGGTCTACGAATAAAAAAATTTCTATACATGCTCACATTTTTCGGTAATTTTTAGAAGAAAAAAAATTATATGGGTGCTCCCCTTAACCTTTGCCCTAAAACACCAAATTCAATATATTATAGTATAGGACTAATAAAAGCTGACCCCTTCTAAAATGTTGTCAAATCCGTTTACTGGTAAAAAAAACTTGCTATAAATGCTTATATTTTTTGACTTTTAGAAAAAGAATCATATGAGAGCCCCCTTAACATTTGACCTAAAAACTCAAAATTCAATCCGAAAGTATAGGACCTCTAAAAACTCATTCTCATTCAAAAATTGGACAAGTCCGTCGACTGGTAAAAAACTTTCTTAATATTCTCATATTTTTCGGCGATTTTTACAAAAATAAAATGGTCGTATGGGTCTCAGCTATTTGACCATTTTGACCTAAATTATAGCTTGTAATATTTTCATACAGACAGAAATAATTAAAATATTATATGGATTTAATAAATAGTAAGTAAAAGCAAAAAGCAAAAATATATGATTAATATTTTATATTTCTCAAAATTTCATGGTGATTACAATACTTTTATTTATTCTATACTAACCGTATATAATATAAAGAAAAGTAAAAAAAACAACAATCACAATTATAACAAGAAATTTCAAAATAATAGATATTCATAGACTTTAAATATCCATTATATTATTTAAACACATAATATGTAACCAGACAACTTATTATACTATTAGTAAAATATATATAAATAAAAGCAAAGTTGAGCGTCTCCCGCATATATTTTTAAATTAGGGAAAATTGGGGAACCAGTATACAATATAATAAATTCTAATTCTAAAACACGATTCAATATCTGAATTTAGTGAGGAAGTTCAATTATTATCTGATTATATATCGCGAGAACAAGCATAAGTCAATTTTAATTGATTTAAACTGAATAAACAAATTCTAACATTAGAACCTATTTAAACTACATGTTTTTCATTTAAGGCTCATTGTTTTCTTGCCGTATCCCTTCGTTATTACTTATTATAAGTGATTTCCTTAATAATAGACCAAGGTACACTGATTCCTAAATAGTTCACTTTGTACCACGACTAATGAAACACTTCAGTCATTTTTACTATTAATATTTTTTATTTTAATACTCTATACAATACAATACTATTACTTTATACAATATACACTAACTTAACCCGAAGTCTAGAGATTTACAAGCTTGAGGCTCGCTAAACTCTTATTTAACAAAATGACAACTAACTAAGAACTCACTCAATATATAAATTTATATCTTATATTATATAAATGTTATATATATAATATTATTTCTTTTACCTATAATTATATTAAAAATGCTTAGCTCATAATGTCAGAGATAATATATCGAGGGATGAACCTCGTATGTGCAATATTTTAAATTTTACAGGAGGACAAAAAACTACTTATTTAATGAACAGAAATATAATACGCAATTCACCTGTATTTTATTAATTATATTTTGTTTGCCTATAATTATATTAAATATCTTAAGGTTAATAAAAATTCAGAGGTTATTTTAAAAATAATAATAAGAATATTATTGAAAACTTGAATAATCGGACTTGCGGTCGTTGGGGAAAGGGATCTATTATTTCAATAAAAATGTACTAAGCATACTACTTGTATACCACCGGCCCACGTTCATACCTCATATGCTTAGCGCATTGCTGCGCTATCAAAAAACTTCTTTTTACTGTTTCTGGCCACACGCCGTCATCAGAAAGGACTAGAGCCTCCTTTGACAGTGGGGAAAGGTATAAAACAAAAATTGTTATACCTTTTTTAAAGTTCTATTGCTGTAGCAAATAGAAACGAAAAACAGACAGAATTGCAAAAAAACATTTCTATTGAAATATTAAATCTCTATATTCGTAAATACATACATACATATAATATACAATATCCAAAATTTTAAAGTGAATAATAAATCTTACATATAATTCAGTTCATTAAAATCTGGACATTTAAATTTTTTTATACTGAACATACTAGACGTATATAGGTAGATACTCACCATTAGGTTGCTTTGTGTCCAACATCAATTATTAAAAAAAAGAAATTATTTTATCGACCGAAATTTATATTGATTATTTTGCCCCACTGTCAAAGGAGTCTCTAGTCCTTTCTGATGACGGCGTGCTGTTCAGAAACAGTAAAAAGCAGTTTTTTTTTATAGCGCAGCAATGCGTTAAGCACATGAGATATGACCGTGGCCGGTGGTCTACAAGTAGTATACTTAGTGCATTTTTATTGAAATAATAGATCCCTTTCCCCAACGACCGTATGACCAATTATTCAAGTTTTCAATATAAATTTCGGTCGATAAAATAATTTCTTTTTTCTTAAATATTTTTTATTTAATTGATAAAAACTTAAAAACTGAAAAAGGTTCTTTTAGTATTATTACAGATAAATGCTGAACTAAAAAATGTTTTTTTGATTACAACACTCCGCAATGGACTTACAACTTTGTGAGCTTTTGTGAGCGTGCTTTTTATCATGTTTCAATAACAATATCTTTATAACGTAAAAAACAAAAAATAAAAATTAAAAAGAAGATACCACCTAAATGATGCAATAAATTGCATTTAAAAAAATAAAAACTGAATTTTCCAAAAATTGAAAAGATTAAACCAGAAAGCATATTAAATACAAAATTTATTTCAAGTAAATATTTATTGACTTGACGCTTTCTTATCACATATAATATATTAATATTATATTTTTATAAGATGACCATGATATTTCAAAATGTATATACTTAATAATAATTTATAAAAATTTTATAAGATTAAAAGCTCTCGAAGTCGCCAGTTTGCTTTATAAGTTTTATTAATTTTAATAAAATGCAAAATTATAAAGAACACTTTAAAACTGGTTTAATATACGGTCATATAAAATATAAGAATATTTTTTACACTCAAATTAAAAGAAAAAGACAAAAAATATTTAAAGCTTAAATGGTAACATTGTTATTATAAGCTGCGAGTCGTTAAGTTTTTCATTATAATATTTACTTAAAAAATTATTGATACGAATCGTCCTTTTTTTGAACAATTATTTTATGCATAAATTCATTTAGAAAGAAAAGATTATGTTTAAAAGTTGGTAATTTTTTATCATTTTATTAAAACTTTAAAATTTTATTAAAACTTTTCGATCTTAGAAAGTGTTCGTATTTCATAAATAGTTGTCCCATAGGCTATTTTTTGGCCTATGACAACAATTTATATGAAATACGAACACTTTTAAATTTTAAATATTACATAGGTAATATAAATTAATTTATTTTTATCATCTAATAATTTAATGATTACAAATTTCAATAGGTAAATTGTATGTTCTTTATTATAATATCCTTATTTCAGGAACGACTTGCTTCATCAGTACCTGTGGTAAAAGGAATTGCATATATTATACCGCAGATATTGATGAGTGATGAGATACGATAGTCTTGAATGCAATGACGGAAGCCAATTTTTAATTGTAAAGATTTTATATACAAAAAATAATAATATATCCAATAAAAATAATTCGTTTGAATTATTATAATATATTGTGGTCTAATAATAATAGGAAAAATATACAAAGTTAGAAATTATAATTTCCAAAATAATGTTTTCATTACATAAAATGATTTATGATTGATAGTTTTTAATTTTCTCACCATTTTTAATGATTGTTTTATGTTATATATGTATAACAGTTATATATATATAAAGATATTATATCATCTCTATAATTATAAGCGCAGCCTTTTGAAACCTAAAGATCTGTATCATTGGTTATTTAAAATATAACACTCTGGTTCTCTACTATTTTCAATCATTTTATGTTAATGAAACACGATCAAACTGCAGTACATATATAAATTGATTGTATAAAACTATAAACGATCAATCAATCAATTCATTAAATTTTATTTGTTTCAATTTTGTATATATTTAAATTTTGATTTATATTTTCTGTATTTTTAATGTACGTCTAAACCTTCTAAGATAGACAAAGTACAAAATAACACAAGCTGCATATTTTAAAATGTATAAAATAAAATAATATGTTTATGTATAATAGTCCAGCCAATAAGGTAAGTTTAATTTTCAAAAAAAAATAATAATTAAAATTTCATACTTTGTAATTTTGAAAATCTCTTGTTAAAAAAAAATCGAGAAACAAAGTATTGACAAGTGGACCTATACCCTATACGATACAATTGAGATTTTTGTGAACGAGCTTTTATCATGATACAACAATACAATATTAATGTGTACGGAACAATTGATATTTTTGTGAGCGAACTTTTGTCATGATGCAACAGTAACAACTATTTTGTCTATACTGGCAAGTGGACCTACGACACAATTGAGATTTTTGTAAGCGAGCTTTTATGATTGCAAAAAGAGAACTCACAAGTAGACAGTATTTATTTCATTTTTTCTATCTTTTTATTGGTTCTGTTTCACTGAGATTAAATAATAAAAAACATAACCTTAAAAATAAAATATTTAAATTTGACCAGTAAGGTCTGCCAACAACTAGAAATAGTTAAAATTAGTTATTTTTTTAAACTTTTTCAGGATTTTTATCTCAACAATCATATATCACCTAAAAACTACCAATTCTGATAAGTTACTAAAGATTCTTAGTTATATAATTATACTGACTGGTCTATACAAATTCAAAATAATAATATTTAAATATTTTCTATAAACCCGCAATACATTATCGCATAATTCATTGATTTGTTCTATATTTTCTTGGATTTTTTTCTCTTTTAATTTACAATAAATCAACATTTTAAATGCTTTTTCTTCTTATAAAAAATAGTATAATACATAGAATACATCAGGCAAAATATTAAATATATACCACAGAGCTTGAGTTTTTAGTTATAAAATAATAAAATAATTCATGAATCAATTTATTTATTTATATTATTATAAGCAAAAAAAAAACAACTCTTGAAAATTATTGCCCAGAAACTCTGTATGAAAATGATCATATTATTATTCGTGATGCAGCCAAGCCGCACAATGTTATTATTTCATTTTAAATTTTAAAATATTATTTGCTCTTGTCAGTGTCTGAGAATAATTTACAATAATAATATTTCGAGTTTAATGAATTTTTTGTTTAAATATATGTTTATTATAAACATTTTATTATACATTCGAGTCTGAGTCTATTAAATTTAAATAAATGATATTTTATTCTAAATAGCGCAGCATCAGCTATATTATGGAGCGCATGTATTGAGGATCAGTGGCGGGAGGTGAATGATGGATATTTTTATAGCAAAAGTTTACCGTTTGTTTCAATCTAACTTTTCTTTATATTATACAAGTAGAAAATATTTTATATTTTTTTCCCTCTAATTGAATTTTAAACAAAAATATGCAAAGAAATTGTCTGTCCATTCATTCTTGTTGTCTGGATCTAACAAGATGTTAACCAATAATTTGCAATGTGTTAATATGTTGTCATGCCATAGAAACGTTCTAAAAATTTCGTATAAATATTTTGTTTTGTCTTTTGTTCTTTGCTAATTTGCTATTGAATCTTTGCTTCAAAGAATTGGAAAGCTTCCATTCGAATCTAAGCTAAACCTCTTAACCACTAAGCCACTGCTCTTTATACCTATATAGTATAGATAAAGAAACTAGAAAAAAAACAAAACTTTTCAAAATTTTGTGTGTAGGTTGGTTTAACAATAAATTAACATAAAAATGTTGTCTTTTCTTGTAACTAAAAGAGTAAAGATCTATGCGTCAGTATTTTATGTATATATAGTAAATAGTTACCTTACCTTTCTGATCTTATAATATATCCATAACGAAAATCTCGATTTTAAACCAATATAAAATATTAACGCAGTTCCGTATTGGCAAGAAATTTCTGTATAGTAATCGATATAGGTATAAGTATTTCCAAAGAATTTTAGGTAAACTTCCGGAAATGATTGTATATATTGAGTCATAATTGTATAAGGAAAATGTTAAGTTGCTAGACTGAAATATTTAGAAGCAAAAAAGAAGGCCTAAAATGATCAGATATAAAAAAACAGGGTTCAATTATTTTTTCCTTAATTGTTTAACAAGCTTTTTCTATAATTTACAATAACCAATTAGTTTTTAACCTGTTAATAAATTTTGCAATCGATTTTTAACTACTTTCCTGACTATAGATAATTTTTTTAATACTTTTAACAATTTTTAAGCAGAATTTAGTTAATTTTCAGTATATATTGTTTTGTATTAGGGCAGTAAGTTCGAAAAAAATTTGTAAGATGGCGCTTCAATCGAAATGTAAAATGTGTATGTGGATAGTTAGTTTGGAAAAAGATTCTAAGGTATGTCGATCGAAATGTAAAAAACTTGCCCAAACATTTTGATTTTACTAGTTGATACATCATTATAATCATACGCCAAAGCATCTTATCCTTTTTTCTATCTGATACCATGGTTTTCATTGACAGTCATATCAAAGTGTTGTCCGCAACTTACACTAGACATATTGTTTGGTGATCAGTGGGGCGGGTTTTACACTATATGAGTACCCTATCTGTTGGTATATCATATAATGTAGTTGATACAGCTCTGTTCTAAAAACCTATTATATTTAATTAATTATATTCATATGACATTTTATCAGTTCATATAAACAACCATAAACTAAATATCTATAAAATATATCAATGTATCAATATACCAATTTAATATATTTTATTTCAATAAAATTTAACTTTATTTGGACAAATATAAATTATATATTAACTATAGAGATAATATTTATTAAAAATGATTTTTGATTTTCCAAGTTTGGTACAAAAACGTTTGATAAAATGATGATTTTTAATTTATATATTTAATTTTGTATTCAAAATTGAATTTATATAAAAATATTGAGTTTTTTAAAAATTTAACAAAATAAATATGAGATTTTTGTGCTTTTGCCTTGAACAGAAATTTTATATATTAATCGTTAAGTTTATATTAAAAAAAACATCGCATCAAAAGACCTTCTTTTTATCACACCTTGATTTAATATTATATACAATTTTTTTCTTGTACAATATTGTGCATATTTATTTATACAAATATTGTGGTAATAGCAGAGGTGATATTCGAATGCCGATTTTGTGATCTACAAATTTTGTTATGTTAATATATGTTGTTTTGCAAAAAATATTTAATAATATTTTTAAGGGGTTTTGAAAAACTTATTTTACAATAAAATGTGACACTGGAATTGTTCCTGCACCTATAAAAAATTAGAAAACTGTTTTGGACCTATAAGTCCCTATATTTCAGAGTGGCTGAGGAACTTCACTGACAGTTAAGTGAAATAGATCATGAGGATTCCTATAGTTCTTATTTCATCTGTTGTATTTTATTAGAAATTTTTGCAGAAAAATTAAAAAATTGCGTAATATTTCTTGAAAATAAGTCTCTTATATTCGTATAAAAAATTCAGAAATACTGTAAAGCATTTAGATGAGTAAAATGACCAAATAAAGTAGTATTTTATAGCATTTTCATTGTTTTGCAAGCCTCTATCGATTTGCTATTGAAGTCTGTCAATTTAAAAATTACAGAGAAAAAGTAAAAAATAAATAGATATTTGTATGGGATTTTAGGGCAAAAAATTAAATTACCCGATTTAGATGAGAAAAATTACCAAATAAAATAGTATTTATAGCATTCTCATTGTTTTGCAAGCCTCTATCGATTTGCTATCG
>JANSTW010072760.1:0-10200 GCA_027564275.1 Diadocidia ferruginosa | reverse complement strand
AAATGTAATATTTAAGAATTTATTGTACATTTAATAAGTTAATATCGCACTGAAAGTTAAAATATTCAAAAAAGATAAATTATTTTAAATAAAAACATAATAATCTTGCACAGTATATAGTTATATATACCAATAATATTGAATGCTATTTTTCAACATGTTTTCATATTAAATAATCATATTTGTTTGAATTATGTGGCTTATGAAAAATTTAATATTTTATTATTATTATTATTTTTAAATGTAAACATTAAATTCATGCGAGGTGTGATAAAATTTTGTGATTTTTAATTTTATTTCCGTGGTGACATTTGAAATTGTTTATAATTCTTTATACATTTAGGAAATATGTTTTATGTATATATAAGTTATATAACATATTGGTTTAAGAAGTTATTTCTTTGTGGCTTTGTTCTTCAGAATATTATTTTTTATTTAGAAAATACATTTAGCTATATATAAGATTTTTTTCCGTCAATATTTTAATATTTTTAAAATTAATTTCTTTTCTTTATTAAATTTATTTTGAAACAAATTTTAGCAAAAATAAAAATTTGGTTGCTCAAAGTGAAAAAGTAAAAAGAAAATGTTGTTAAGATAATTAGTTTCATTTCATTTTATTCAATTTATTAAAAAAAATGCAAACAACATTATAAATCTTGAAGATAATATTTTGCATACAATTTCATTTTTAAAAATAAAATATAATAATTAGAATATAACTAATTAATTACTATAACAAAAAAAAACGAATCAATAATAATAATAGAAACCGTCTGAGCTCTGACATGAAATGTATGCCCAACGCCACAATACAGTTTTTTATACCATCCAATAATAGTTTGTGTCAACTAAAACTAAGCCTCAAACATTTTCCTGATTGTATGTAATCTCGATGTGGATGTGGATATTTGATGAAGGCTTATGTCGAATCTAACTAATGTCTTGAACCGATCAAATTTTATATATTATACACAGAGAAACCAAGAGTGTATAGAATTTATGAGAAAACTCATCAAATTTAACTGTTTTAGTTCCAATAAAATTGGTTCATATGATAGTTTATTCGGATGGTTAGTTTATATTTAACCATCCTGATAGTTATATGATAGTTGATTTAATTCACCCGGAGGATAAATTTTACCAGCGGATCGGATAGTTATGATTACCCTATTTTAACCTGATTTTTACTATCCGGATGGTTAATTTTACTATCCGAAGCTAAAAAAAAATAACTTTGGGTAATTCTAACTATCGGCGAGTATTTCTAACACTTAAGATAGTTATTTTGTTACTTAACCATCTAAAAAATATTTATCCCGCCGGATGGTTAGTGCTAAGTTTCCCTGATGTGTATATAATATATATAGATTTAGTGTATATGGAGGAAAAACAACAATTTATTGAACCTTAATTTTAAGGAGTTTTGTTTTTAGTATAATATACATTGCGATTGCCTATAAATTTTCTAGTGGCCTAACAAATAATATATAAACGTTGATATGGAATGTAATATACATATTACATATATACGTATATGTCGATATGCTACTATAACCTACATTGTACATTACGCGTTTGTTTGAATAACAACACAATAATATATTCCATCTATATACAGTGCATATATGAACATTTTGAAAAGAAAACAACGGGATGGGAAAAAGGAAAAATTATCCTCGCATTTTCGCATGCGCCATTTTAAATGTTCTCTATTGTAATATCTCAGCGAACATCATCCGCATGTATCCATAATATAGATTGCGAAAATCTGGTAAAAACTAAGAGCATAGAGTGAGATTCTATATATAATATACTTCACCTATACCAAGGGAGTTTGTTCTAAATAGAAAAAAATCCTCTGCTGTACATTAGTCGGATGTAACCTAGCAACACAAAACACATAATATTTCGATCGATCATGAAGTTGCAATACGTATATAAGTATTTTTATCCAGCACACACGTTACTATGTATACAGTGAGTTGAGTATGGTCTGTCAGGCGCCTTTCCATTTACACAGTATTACTGACGTCACTAACATTTTCCATATATACGTTCTTAACATATATATATGGAAAACAAATAGAGAGAATTTTTTGCCATTTTCCCATTTACATCACCAACCAACAGCATATTCAATGTTGTTCTGTATGTATACCACCACAACAGCATCCCCGCACACACGAATTGTGAACAACGAAAAAAATTTCCTTTTATATTCGCATTCTTATTCGAAAGTGATTTTCTTTTCTTTTCATATTCCATTTTGTCATAATATATAATTTTTTCTCCGAGTCCTTTCCATATATACCAGCATTTTATTTATTTAGTTCAAAAGCTAATTTTGATCATAATTCATCAGAAGAATAAAAAAAAAACACAAAATATTAATAAAAAAAATTGGTTTCAAGAAATTAATCAAAAACATAATTTATATAAGGATATGACCTCAACATAGATATTATTATATTGATGCGAATATATACATTTAAAGCTTTGTTGAGCTTTTTCGTTCAGGTCACAGCACACAGAGCAAAATAATATATGGTTGGTAGGTGTAGGTATATATGCGGGGAAAAGTTATAATTTTAGACATGACATAAATATATATACAACATAATATTATAAATAAACAAGTGTATATTAATATGTGGCCAGCAACCACCAGCTGTACTCAGTAGCGAAGGGTTAACATTAATACTATAGACGCTGTAGAATTTTCGTTTAAAAAACACAATCTTTATGATGAGAATTGATTGAAATTCGGTTTAAATAAACCTTTTTCATAATTAAGAGTAACAAAATATCTATTTTTAACCCTTTATTAACCTAAATGATGTTTTGGGTCAAAATATCCCCCTAAGTAAATATATTTATTAAAACTAAGAACCCACCCATACGATCCCAATTTATTTGTAAGATTAACAAGAATAAAATAACTTAAAAGCAAGCGTACAATTAAAATGGGTAATTTACGATCAAAAGACCAATCCTGTTTGTTACTCAGAATTGCTAAAGAAAAATTTTAAATTTTAAAATATCAATAAAATTGATTGGCTATAGAACTGCGAACGATTTAGATTAAATTTGTCTTTTAAATGATTTTAATTATGTAACTAGTAAAATAGATCATTTGTGACCCATAGACCAATACTGATACTGAGAACTCCTAAAGACAATTTATAATTTTTTAAATATCTATAAATTGTATTCACTAAAACCGAACAAGTTAAAATAAACTTACCGTTAAAATGTGATATTGATGATTAAACTATCAAAATAGGTCATTTATGACCCAAAGACCAATACTTAGAATTTTTTTTAATATCTAACAAATTGATTAACTAAAACTGAACAAAATTAAACTCACCGTTTATGTGATATTGATAATTTACCTATCAAAATGGGTCATTTATGACCCATAAGAATCAGTTCAGCTGTTACTCAAAACTCTTGAATTTTTTTTAAAAAAGTTAAAATATTTATATAAATTCATTCACTAGATAGAATAATTTAAATGAAACTTACTGCTGTTTATGTGAAATTGAAAATTTACCAATCAAAATGAGTCATTTAAGGCACAAAAATAGTATGAGGGTTAATAATTTTGTATAAATTAAATTAAATGAATAATCATAATAATAAATTTGTTTATGTGATATTGATAATATAACTATCAAAATGGGTACTGATACTCAAAACTCTTGAAGAAAATTTGTAAATTTTATATTGAAAATGTATTCAATAGAATGAAATTATTAAAATTTAACTTACTGTTTATGTGAAATTGAAAATTTACCAATCAAAATTAGTCATTTAGGGCACAAGATTAGTATTAAGGGTTAATAATTTTGTATAATTTAAAAAAAAAATTAATCGCATAATAATAAATTTTATAAAACAAATTGATTTAACGCAACAAGAAAACTTCATAATTTTCTATCCATTTCGTCACCTCGCTCCAGACTTCGCCACTGACTGTAACATATTCTCAAAACCTTTATACATAATATATATATCACTGCTGATATATAACCCGCATATCATACAGGTTTATATTTTTTTATATTTCAGTGGTTGTTGTACTATATATTATCTGCACGCACGCTTACAAAAAGGAAAATATGGAAAATTGGAGAAAATTCGCATCATCGCATTTTATTATATCCCATAGAGAGCCAGATATTTTACATTTATTTTGTTGGTTTTTTCTCGAGTGTTGCTATATTGAGAACTTGTAATTAGGTTGACTGTCAACGTCATTGAATTTGGATTTTTTTTCAGCAGAATATATAGTCCTGTTATAGGACATACTTTGAATATTTTTTTTATCGTTTAAAACAAAATAGGCATCAGCACAATATTAGTTTTTTCTGTCAATAAAGGAAAAGTTTTATTTTTATTAAAAAACTTTGTATGAAAAACTGTTTATTTTTAATTATAATAAATTGTTTTTTTTTTGTAAACTTAAAAAATAATGAAAACTCATAAGTAAACATAGAAAACTAAATGTGGAAAATATGTTTATAATTTTTCACATATTTTTCCCATAAGAAGAAAAACATCTCTTTTACACACACACCAAGGTCCTGTTTGCAAAATGTTGGAGCATTTTATGCTTAAAGCTTCGGCTGTAGATTCGCGCATCGCAAAATACTCTCTCGTCTGTTTCGTTGCAAAAGGCCTTGATACTACTAACGGATATGGGCGTCGAGGATACAAAACCTAAATTTAGTTTTATCGAGATCGTTGTGCGGTGGTACGGTGGGTAAGACGCGCTAACAGAAAACCCCAAGAAAAGTCCAACGAAACGGGTCGTTCGTACAAAATAAAAAGGACTTACGGTCATATAAGTAGTGGTCATTTATAGTTCACATTTGATAAGAATTAAAAAATATATCTAAGTGAAAGCCTAATGAAACCAACAAAAAATTGCTAATTTATCATTGTCGTGTTATTTGTAAATATAGACGGAAAAAAACTTACGTGTTTTTCGTCCTATTTTTTTGTTGGCATTCTGTTCGTTTTTTTGTTTTTTCCGTTAAACCCATAATAAACGTTTACAAAAAAATTAATTAAATTTATTAAGGTTGTACATATAGAAAAATGAAAATACCATTTAAGCACTTTGTGATTTGATTGTAAATAAAAAAAAACAATTGTTTTAAAATATAAAAAATTTCAATTTAAAAATTTAACATAATTAAAGCTTTGCATGTAAAAATATATAAATACTCTAATAATAACTAGAACATAATTTCCCTGTGACGTATATACACAAATTATAATACGTTCTATATGTTATAAGGGTGTTGTTGTTAACAAAAAATTTATTATTATATCGTGGCCAATGTATATAGATTATCCAGGCTAACGTGTATAATAAATTAAATCGTAACGCAACAAATTTTTGGAAAATATTTAAATATCGTTAGTGAAAATAAAAAAAAATATTCAAAATATTCAAGTTTTTTTTTAAAGATAAAATAGAAAATAGAAAAAAGTTAAACAACACTTGCACAAAGAGTGATAAAATTTTACTTAAAAAATTTTAAAAATAAAAGTTGTTTAAATGTAATAGAAAAAAAAAAGTTTTCGAAAATAATCCCGTCCCAAGTTTTATAGCCGTAAACATCAACAACATATAAAAAAAAGCTCGCGATTCAATAAGTTTTGTTTTTCGTCACTTTGTTTTTGATATATAAAGTAATATATCCTTACATTCTGTGTTTTTGTGTGTGTGTTTAACTCAATGAAAGTGGCATGTATAAGTGTAAAGCATTTACCGAAAGTGATCATACGCGAAATAGGATATTAAAAATATTTAAAATATTAATACCATTGATTCGTGTAGTGTTGTTCGTTGGTGGCTCATTCTGGCAGCGTCACCACCATCTGAATCTGACAATACCGCCGAGAAAAAAGCGCTTCTATTGCATTGCTGTTGCGTGATAGTGAAAATTGCAACGGTTGCCCCAACCGGGCGTATTCAAGTGTCGACAACGGCACCAATTAAAGATGATTCCAGCAGCTATGCTGGAGGATTTACGAGCAATGTTAGCAATAATAACGATGGTGCGACAACGGTAACACAGCGTAAACCTGTTTGTGTCTGTAATGAACAATGTAAATTACAGGCATTTAAACAGGAATCATTAGATTCTTTAATCAAAAAACATGGCGGTTCATTGAATCAATTGTTAAAAATTGACGATGTTAAGCCAAAATCGGGCGATAAGGGATACAAGCTAGAAACATTCTATCATCAAATAAATGGTGACGTTTATGAGATAACACGTAAAGTGCCAATAGATTCAAATGTTGTTGCTGATACGGCAGCTGGTGCTAGTCGAACTTTATCGAGAAAGAAAAGTTTACCGAAACAACATTCACAACCACAAATACCAATTAGAAAATCAGATCTAGCTGATCTATTAGTTAGACAAGAAAAACCCCAACCTCCTCCTCGAATATCATCATCAAGACCAAAAAATATCGATGCATCAGCTGAACAACGAACTTTAATCAAACAACAATCGCAACAACCACAACAACAGCAACCACCACACAAACAACAACTTCAATTTGTATATAAAAATGATGACAAATCTTTAGACTTATTTGATCGAACCCAACGACAACGACTTTCATCGAGATCAGTTGGTGCATGCACAATAAATGATCGAGATGTTGAATGGGCTGATGAACATAAAAATGGAGGACATGTTCATCAGAGACATTCATCAGGCCCAACTGATCTAACACTTCATCAACAGGACATATCTGAATGGCTGTTAAAATTACCGCATAAACGTGGTACCTCCGCCACAACAACTACCACCACTTCGAACAATGAACCAAAACCAATTGTGCCCACCGCCACCACCGCTAGTCAACAAAAAGAAACTAACATTCAATTGAGCAAATCTCTTAAAGACGAACTTGTTCAAATACTAAAAAGACCGCTTCAACGTCAACATTCTGGTCCCAATGAGATATCATCATTACGAAATGATATCTTTGATTGGATTAAGGCGCAAAATTTTGCAAAAGTTTTACCATCGACATCAACAAGTAGAGCGGATGGGACGACGGCAGCGGCAACATGTAAATTTGCCACTAAGACGGAGCATCGCAGCGATGCAGTGCCCATACCAAAACCACGAAAACGTCACTCGTTAGGTCACAATGATGCGAAGGAGGAAGAAATACCCGATTGGATACCGTATCCTTTGCATCGACTTTCGTCGGCTGGTCGCGAACGTTTGGGTGTATCGCCAAGCAGTTGTGTCGATATATCGAAAAAGGTCCGTGCCGAGAAACCGTCTTCGGCGGATCGTTCACGTCCCGAAAGACGTTTGCGACATTCGGCCAGTGAGGTAGTTCAGCCAATAACCGATAAGACTGTGTCCAAGAGCCACTTAGTACTAAAACCATTGACAACGGCAAAACCGTCAAAGGAAAAATATCAATATATTTATAAAACTTTATCGTCTAATGTTATTCATGATGCCACAACGTCTTCAACTGCTGACAAGCCATCGACAAAAAAAGATCGTTCAAGACGACATCAGGCTCAACGATCGGCCACAGTTACCGATATGTCAACTGCAAATCTTAACAAACAATCACGAAAATCATCGTCTGCGGAACGTGCACCGCGCAGTTCATCGTTAACTCGATGCACCGATCCAATGTGTCCTTTATTACCGATTTGTACAGATCCGAATTGCTGTGCATACGATTGTTACAATACTTCGCGATCGTTACCTCGATACTACGAGTCAAAGTGTACCTCTCAATGTTATGAATATCGCTGTAATTCATTGCCACGTTGCATGGACTCGAAATGTCTGTGTCGGCCACATGCATACCAACCTAACATAGTTAAACACAATTCACTGCCACGGTGCGTCAGCTCGCATCGATCCAGCTCGCATCCGACAAGTTTAGCACGTGATGATTCACGTGCATCCTTGCCTCGTTCACAATCAAAATCAAAAATGCAACAAAGTTCAAACAATGCAAATAGCAATGGAAAACTAATCAAATCAGCATCGGCTGCATCGTTAAATTCGAGACGACGGCGTCACAAAACGGTACATTTCGGTGAGAATCTATTGCGTGAAGTTTGTCAAAATCGAAAACTTATAGAACCTTTACAAAAAACTCCGTCCGGATCGGCACCGCTAAATGCCAACATACAAATGTTATACAATTTTGTGGAGGGTGTGCTCAGTTCGTGGGTCGATGAGGACGACGATAACTATAAATCGGGTGCCGAATCGGAACCGGAACGAGGTGGTTCGTCTTTGATGAGACCAATACACCGGTGCAATCGATTACGATTGCAAACGATTAAACGTGTTGTTGCCGATGCGGCGCAATTGCGAGGCACCTTAAAATTAGGAAATTCTAGATATCGTCATAGACATTGGCGCGGTACGGCCAAGGAATGTAATGAACGGTTTCTGAAAAAGGTAAGCTTCATTTTTTTCTGCCTTGATTATAAGTTTAGGTCTGTTCGATATATCGAATATCGATGTTTTCTTATTTTCGATTTATCGGTAATTTTAATTTCAATATTTTGTGTAAGGGATATCGATATTTTTTTCGATATTATCGTTTTTTTATACATAATTTTTTGAATAGTTAAATAATCATCATAATCGTGACTACTTCAAAGCTAGGGAGCATACGGTACAATTTTACCCTTTTTTCTATCTGATAACATGGTTTTCATTGACGGCCATATCAAAGGTGGAATGTTGTCAGCAACTCACACTAGCCTTATTTTTTGGTAATCAATGGGGTGACTTCCAAACCACTGCGATCGCATTTTAACAACACCTGCGAATGAAAGGTAAACATTTTTTGACTCTACCGAGCCTCGAACCAACAACATTTTTTTTTTGTTTTTCGATATATCGATTTTTTTAATATCGAACAGTCCTAATTATAACATTAAGAAAATAATTGGTTGAAAATAAATGACTATAACTTTTTCCCCACTTGGATCCTCTCCAAACTTAACTGAAAAACCAACGGCACCGACCACAACATTCAATTGTATTACAGCAAAACAAACAAAGCGTTGGTGTTGCGTAGTGAAATTTTATAACCATTCAATTTGACAATATAATTAGACAGTTGGTGCTAAATCAATCGAATTTCGTGTGATATGCAGTAATTTTTATAAATATTTATAGAAATTTGCCAACATATTTCAGCTTAGCGGTCTTGTTTTTAAATAAAAACAGTCAAATTAGTCTGTTTATAGTATTTATTGATGTTTCGTCTAACATATAGACATCATCAGATATATTGAAATTAATTTATAAATATTGCAATATTGTGATTATTTCACCCGATATTTCTGCATTATCATCAGCGATAATATTTAATCGTGCGTTTTTGGCTCTATTGCACTTTAATATTTTGCTCGTATTAAAGGTACTTCTCGCTTTATTTGTCCACCCAATTTTTATTCTTCTGCAATGGATAGCTCCCTTAAACCATATTTTTTTGGATGATTTGACTTATCCATTTTGGAAAGAGATAAAAATTAGAAGGATTCTTGCATCCGATCTAAACTTCCTAAATTAAAAAGAAGGAGCTTTTGAACAACGCTTTTTTCGAAAAATTTGTTTCTCTCGATTCTTTTTCTAAAAAAAGTTAGGGTCTAAATAGAACAAAAAATCATTGCAAAAGAGTTATTGGGTCTAACGTATCCTTTAGAGTAGTTGAAGAATGACAACTCAATAAAGTTTAGTTTTTAGAGTTTGCGTATCTATGTCACTTTTGTAAATGAGATAAGCATAAATACTGAACAATCCAATGCACCAAGGAGATAATTATAGAGACTCCCGGAATTTTCTTCGGTCGAGAGTGAGCCCTGGACAACGTTTGTTTAGTTAGTTTTTGTTGCTCGGCCTTTTTTTGTTTTTTTTTTAATTTACATTTTCAATACAATAATTATTCAATTAAAATGACGTATGTTTTGTAGTTATACTATAGAAAAACCCTGTGCATAACACAGAAACCATAACTGGTATAAATTTCACAATATAATTTTCTATTTACCCTTGTTGCGTGATTTCCAGAGCTTGTAAAAAAATGAATAAGGATAATAAACTAAAAAAAAAAAATTGTGATGCTTATGAAAAATGTATTAAATGTTTAAAAAGTTTTAATAAA
>JANSTW010072749.1:0-10201 GCA_027564275.1 Diadocidia ferruginosa | reverse complement strand
TTTTCTCGTATGAAAGGTACTTCTCGCTTTATTTTTCCGCACAATATTTTTTATTCCCCAATGGAAAGGCCCCTTAATATGAAATATTTTTTTCATTGTAAATTATCCCAAAAAAACATTTTTTTTTAGATAGACCGAAAAGGATTTGACAAAATCTTAAAATATTTCTAGATAATTCTTTTACCATAAAATAATAAACATAACACAAACAATTTAATCATTTTTTGTCTGACATGTCATGTCAAAAGGAAAAAAGCATAATTTCCACAAACAAAAGCTCCCAGCTACAGCAGACAATATATTATTATTATTATGTATGTCTTTATCATTTTGTTATATTGTAACACTAAAAAGTTACACAAAACCAAAAGAAAATATTTGTATTCACTATTCACACATATAGTCAATACATTATATCCATTTTCTTCTTTCTAAATGTTACAATGACACAAACAGGTCATATTACATGCTTATCAATCATTCTGATGAAAGAAAAAAAAATTACATTTTTATATGTGAGCAATCAGTTACAAAATGATGTAATATACTTGAATATGATATATTAGCGCACAACAGCCGCTCGTCAGTGTTGTTTAGCTTTTACAAATTATTTTCTATTCTGTACAATAATTTTTCCACCATATAAGAATCCGACCAACATTACAATATATACTCTATCACTGTTTGCTAAGCTTTACATTATTCAAGTTTGAAAACACTTTTATTATAAAATTATCTATCTTTTAGCATGTAATTTGTTTTGTTGGATTTATTTTTTTTTCTTTACCCAAAATAATGGGAAGAGAAATATGTCTATGGCTGAGTTAGTTTAATCTAATTGAAACATTATTTTTAAAACAGTGCCACATAAAAAATAAATGGGAGAAAAGTAAGAAAAAACCAACAAATTAAATACCTCGGACATTTACCATATTAATTTAGAATCATATATCCTTTTCAATCTAAAATTCACGGTGGCGTAAAAATTTTCCGAATACATATATTAATCTTCTTTGCTTATAATGTATTAAAAAAAACATTTTTAAAGGGATAAATAATTTCACTTAAATTTGCCGTGCAGCTCCATTATTGACCTGTATAAGAGAAAAGATAATGCACATTGCACATACCTTATATGTATGACCACAGAAAAGAAACCCATCAGAAGTTTAAATTCTTATATATTATATAAAATTAGTACAACGATTGAAATAATTCACTTATTTAGTAAAATTAAAATTATTTTATTAAAAAGGGACGATAATCGTTAGTATACAAGATCAAATACCAAATAATTTAATGAACAGCAATAATATAAGCAGAAAAAATATAAAAACAAATAATAGAAATTTGAAAAATACAGAAGAAAATACAGAAGAATACCAATTGTTGTTCAATTTTAATGAATTAAATTTTTTTTTTATTTTTATAAATAATACAGGTTTTTAGTTATCTTTATTTATTTGTCTGTGGTATACTTACTGGTGTAAAAATGTACTTTATTTTAGTTTGAGATAAATCTATAGTATAATTACGTTATAGTTGAGGTAGATTAAAACATATATTGCGCCCATCAGACCCTCAAGCGACCGAAATCTTCGGCTGGGCGAGGAAATATTTTATTGCTGCCTGTTGGTAAGCACGCTCGATCAGAAAATTGAAAAATTTGATGCTGCCGCCGAAAAAATTAACATATTTACTGATGCCCGAACAAAAAATTAAAATTTATAAAAATAGGATTAAAGAAAACAAAGCAAAGCAATGTCTTTTAAATTGACTAATTTGATAGTATTATAACTTCTTTTTTAAGGCAAAAGCAGGACAGCAAATATTATTATTCAAGTTTAAGCACACCAACACTCGCTTGAACGTCCTTGACACAAAGTATGCTTTTTATGATCAAATAAATCAAACGCTTATAAGTAAATGTAAGGAAGTCAGATATTGCTGTTGTTATGGACGACACGAAAGTTGGTAGTAAAAACACTAATCGGGAGACTGAGTGTTATAGGAAGACACTGAAAACATGAACAAAAATGGTGAAATTTTTGGAAAATTTAAATAAACAACAACCTTATTATAAGTGGCAGCACAATGTTTCCCCATCTCAATGTACATCAAGTTACATGGGTCTCTCTAGATGGCGTAACACAAAATCAAATTGGCCACATAACTGTGAGTCGAAGGTGGAGAAATCGATGTACGAAATCGCAAGAGCACCGATTTTTATAGAGTGATAATCATCTTTTCGTCCCAAATATACTTACAACTCTGAAAAAGTTAAAGGTTGTGATGGTAAAAGAATAAAAGATTCTGCTGTTGTAAAACGCGTCAGAGACAACCTCAGAGATACCCTACTTTTATATGACGGCGCAATGAAATATGGAGTAAGCATTTATAAAAATTTGCATCTAGTTGTCAGGCATGTCAGCCGAATTTTTAAGTATGGGAAAAAGACCTTACATCTTGTGATAATTGGCGTGGAATCACATTGTTGAACACGATTAACAAAGTTTTTAGATATGGTCGATCATATGTGTTGACTGTTGACCATATAAATACGCTTGAATGATCGCAGAGTAATCTGTAGAGTTGAATCCACCGTTCAACATGCTATTCTTGCTCAAACTAATAAACCGTTTAGCAGAAAACATATACTCCACATATATTTATTTTAAGCGCGTAAAAAGGTGCAAGCATCAAAAATCCCTAGCATCAAAAGCCCTACGGCATCAAAAGTCATGACATGCTTGATGCTGCGCACAGCATGATGTGTTATGTTGCTGCTGCTCGTTCGCTGCGCTCGCTTCAGGGTTTGGGCCGCCCATATAGTCCAATATTTTATTTAAAGGCTGAAGTGTAGAATTGCCCCTCCCTCTTGGATCCCCCCCATAGGGGAATCTCTTCTGAACAAAGTTTTGTTCTTGGAGTTTACGGCGCTCGGACCGCTTTCAGAGGGGTATGCGGGTTTAAAGTTTGTATAAAAAAATTTTAAAAATAAAAATGTAATATTTTGTTTCCACAATTATACAGGATGAAAGGATGGCTAAATTAAAACAATTTTTAGTGTAAACTTAAGTAAGGGTACATCCGCTAAAAAAATATAATGGGCTTAAAGTAAGTATGAAAAATATTGAAAAATTAACATTTGTAGGGGTTGTGTGATGTGAAATAAAAGGTCTTGACAAGGGCTATAACTTTAGTTCTAAAGGGGGTTGACAAAACAAAGCAGGGGGTTGGGACGGCGGCATCCCTCTGATAAGAATAGAAATGTTCAAAAACCGTATTTTTAGTTTTTTTCTCGCTCAGACCATTATAAATTTATAATGTCTAAATTTCTTAAATTGGTAAAAAAAATAATTTTCTATACAAAATTAAAACTTGAAACCCCTCCCGCCTTTGAAAAATGGCTGAGCGCCGCAAACTCCCCGAACAAACATTGTTCAGAGAAAACCCCCTACCATATTACAAAGTTTGAGGAGGATCCAATATGGAGGAGGGGGAGGGGATTCTGCACATTTTCTAATATAGATAATGAAAATGTTTTGTTTCACTCAAAAATAGAAAGATTAATATAAAAAAGATGTCCTTTTTATTAAAAGATTTATTTATACTTAATAATATTATATTTTATGATGAAACAATTATTTAAGTGGCCGTTTTGAATAGATGTTTGTGTATTTTATATTATATTTTTTAGTTTTGTCTGTAAAACCATGTTAGAGCTTTTTCCATTTATATGTCGGGTCGAAAAGTATGCCATACCTCGCCATCTTAAAAAATGTTCTATACCTACATATGATGATCATATATAGTTCAATAGTTGTATGATTATATATGACTTATGAATCACGCATGATTTATGAATAATTCTAAAATATTAATATTTATTTAATTTGTTAATGTAAATTATGCTACAATATTGAGAATTGAGATATATGCAGACAATTTACATCACAAATATATCATCTAAAGTTTCCTATATATTACGATAAATTAATATAAATTTATGTGTAAATATAATCAATTAAATTAAATTTAATGCACTTTGTTCTCCTTTAATTTAATAACTAATCAAATTTATAATAATATATTAGATGCAAACACCACACATAAACGAATTATATTGTGTATCACAATATTTATTATATAAATTTAATATTAAATTGTAAATTAATTTCTGATGTTACCTCTCATAGTTTCAATGCGGTCATAAATGTATGAATTTTATTGTAAATATATATGTATACTACATATAACAGTTGGGCTGAAAAGTTCGTAAGCTATTTTTTGATCAAATTTGATTTTATTATTCGTTATATTTCGAGAGCGAAACAAGGGGCGAAACAAAGAATATAGCGGTTATACAATTATTCGATCCTATTTTTATGGTACGATTTGTCTTTGGCCTCAAAATAAGCTTCAGTTTCGGCGATAACCACTTCATGGGCGCTAAATTTCTTTCCAGCGGGCATTTTCTTGAAATCTGAGAACAGGAAAAAATCACTAGAGGCATGATCTGGAGAATACGGTGGATGCGAAAGCAATTCGAAGCCCAATTCATTCAATTTTGCCACCGTTTACATTGATTTGTGACACGGTGCATTTTCTTGATAAAAATAAAAAAAAAATCTTCTTCAAAAGCTCCAATAACGCTACATTATATTCGCTGATGATCGTTTTTCCCTATATTAATTTATTCAATGAATATCCCAAAATACTGAATGCCATAACCTTGTCAGTCGAATTTTGCGTGTTTTCACGCTTTAAAGTCGGTTCATTATACAAGCAGCTGATTTTCGATTTGACTTTAGAATAAAATAATGGAAACATGTTTCGTCCATTATCACATATCGAAGCAAACATTCGGGTTTATTACAATGGAACAGCTCCAAACACTACTCAGAATCATCAATTTCGTTGTTGTTTTTGTCAATTCTGAGCTCGCGCGGCAACCACTTCGGCTTTCGCATTCTCAAATATTCAATAACGATATGTAAAATACGTTATTTGGATACCTTTAGGATCTCAGCTATCTCTACCAATTTCACTTTGCGGTTATCCAAAATTATTTTGTGGACTCTTTTTTTATATTTTCGCCGGTAGCAGCCTCTTTGGGGCGTCCACTGCGTGGTACGTCCTCGGTGCTCATTTCGTGTCGTTTTAACTTAAAAAACCATTTTTCAATAGTTGATTTTCTTGTTGCATAGTCCAAATAATGTTTATACCAAACCAAACCTTAGATACAACAATATTTTTATTCGGCAAAAAACGAAGCTTTATAGACACACGAGATTCCTTTTTTTCCTATTTTCAAACTAACAAAGTTTCTTTACTCGAAATGATGTATCTGAATATCTCATAAACGAATAGTACGAATAGATAACGGTTAAACGTGTCTTTTGAAGGTTAGGGCTAATTTAAAATCGTACAGATTTAATACTAGTAGCGCCATCTATATGTTATCTTACGAACTTTTCAGCGGAACTGTTATTTCAAATTATAATGGATTATTATAGCCGATTAGATATAATATTCTGTAACATATAGATTCATTATATGCCTACATAAGTACATAGCATATATGAACTTATATAACATAACTTAAACATCAAAGCATATAAATCATATCCTTATAGTCTTATACTAACATTTAGATATAACAGACAGATGCATGAAGAGATTTTGAGATACTGATATCTGTGCTTATGCTGCTTATTTGCATGTTATTTTCTTAAGTGTGGGTGAAGCATTAAGAGCTTTTGCGAGTATATCAATTAGATAAATACATTATAAAATTAACGTAATACATAAAGCTTATGTATGTCCACGCACGAAGCGTGTACATTAATTACTTAACATAACAGTACACACAATCTCTTTTTTATACGAATACCATAACTTTTCTTTCGTATTGGTTTATCAAATAGAAAAAAAAATAGAAAAAAAATATTGGGCGATGTAGAGATAATTTCAAATATTCAACTAGAATGGATTACAAAGTCTTAAACGTCAGTATTACCACAACCAAAACTAGTTAGTGTTCTCTGTGGTATTACCTTTGGCATAAAAAGTCGACTTGCATCTGGCTTCTTATTCGTCTGTCTAAATCCTAAATGCCACTGAATGTTATTATATATATGGAATATTGCCGTAGAAAACAAATCAAGTTCAGTTTTAAATAATATTTTATATCAGTGAAAAATATACAGTTACTTATATTATATATTAATGAAACGCTATGTAGAAAGGGCTTGCACACAGCATAATCGAGAATATTATATCTGAAGGGCATAATACTATAACTTACTCAAGTAAATTATATTAAGATTAGAGAGTCTTAAGATAATAATATGACGGTTGATATCTATGATAATTAATCTATTTTAATGACTTTTGTAAAACATTAGCTTAGTAATTATTGTGTATAGGAACATATTATTATACAGGCGGTATCTATTTATAACATTCGAATTTAACAACGTGAACCTTTTTAAAACAGATTTGTATAATTCTTTTTTTTTTAATGGCACACTCGTGTAGGATTATTAAAATGTAATTGTATTTTAGGGGAATATAATATTTATTATTTAATGGATATGCGAAAATAAATAAAAAATTTATTCTTATATAACAATGATTGCAGGGGGATGTTATTTTGTATTTTAAATATTATGATTAATAGGAAAAAAGAAATATTTTATCGATCGAAATTTATATTGAAAACTTGAATAATCAAACATGCGGTCGTTGGGGAAAGGGATCTATTATTTCAATAAAAATGCACAAAGTATACTACTTGTAGACCACCGGCTTAAGTTCATACCTCATTGCTGCGCTAGCAAAAAACAGTTGTTTTACTGTTTCTGGCCATACGCCGTCATCAGAAAGATTAAAGTTAGAAAGTAAAGATATTTTCTAATAACATTTTATATTTTATATGACTTTGTCATGCTTTTCAAGGGTAATTATATAAATAGTAAAGAACTACATACAGTTTTATAAATAATAATAAATAGGCACATTTCCTTTTTATTTATTTTTTTCGATATATCAAAAAATAAATATATTTTTTAATATCAATGTATATCGATATTTTTTCAATATCGCACAGAGCTAGTTAAAATAAATGTATACAATAAAAATAAAATATTGTACACATTTATTTTTAACATTTAAATTTTAAATAATTTTAAAATTGTTAAATTTGTTAAAAAGTTTTTTTTTTTGTAACAAAGAAAAGTACAACATTAATATCTCTATATTAAAAAATATCAAAGTTAATTTTACACCGAAAAATTGCACAGAAGAAGAAAAAGAAAAAATTAGGTGCTAGCTAAAGCATTATATTTCAAAGATTTCTTTTATTTTCGGATGGAAAAGTTTTAATGCTAAAACGGCACATTTTCAATTCAAAATATAATAATCTTTCACTACAACCAAGCAAAGCTATTCTATATACCGAAAATACATTATTGCAGAAGAGTTAAAAGTTCGTATGCGACTAAAAAAAGAAATTTTCGTTTCCATAAAATTCATATTATAAACTTTAATATTACATAAAAATTGTGTTTAATATTTATAAAAAGAAAATGTATAGCCAAAACGAAAAACGTGATCCCATTACATTTTCTTTTGTCTCTACTATATATTATATAAAGATACCAAAAACGAAAATTTATAAATATTTTTTCATTGTTCCAAAGATATACAATTTTCAACTTTTCTTCTACATATTTAAACTTGTACACATCCTTTATCCAAACCCATTTAACTTGAGCTGTGTTTTTCTTTTTCTTTTATTTTTGTCTCTGTGCATCGATTTGACATTTTGTAAGTTAGTAAACACAATAAGTACTGTCTTGTGATTCTCAAAAACGAAAAACCACCGCAACCACACAATATATAATATGGTTTAAGTCACACAGCTTTACTTTCCTTAAGGGATTGGAAATATTTATTAAAATTTATTTATTGAATTTTCGTGATGCATCGAAAAGATGAAAACTTATATTCTCTGTTGTATGTCGAAGAAAATGTGTATACTTTATTTTGCGAGAAGGTGGTAATAAATAATAAATAACAGAAAATGATGGAAGGAAAAACAGAAAATCATAAAATATATAGAATGTTACATCATGTACATTTTATATATATATACTTTATGTAACATGTAGCTTGATCAATGAATATTGCACTTTTCCTTATAACTCCTATAAGCTTGCAATTTTCCTTCTTTCAAATAAGTATAAAGATTATTTTCTTAAAAAAACCCATTCAGTCAAATAGAAATTATAACTTGGTATATTTTTTCATATTATATACCTTTTCATTATAGGGCTGTACGAAAAATCGATAAATATCGATATTTTTCTAATAACGATTTATCGATATTTTTCTTTATTAATTTTTCAGTGTTTTTTTGCTTGTTACGTGGAATTTGTAATTTCAACTTACCATAGATGAATACAAAATATATAAAAATATCGATTTTTTATAAATTAAAATCCACAGCAAATATTAATTGTAAACATCGACATAATTTTATAAAACAAATTTTCGATATATCAATGATTTTTCGAATAGCAGGAAAAATCATCGATGTATCAATAAAATATCGATGAATTTTTAATCTATCGATTTTCAATAACAACGAACATCCATACTTTTCATAATAAATAGGTAACATTTTATAGATTATATGATTTTTAATATATAACGTGAATTGAATAAAACATGCGATTGCATAAAATGTATATTTTCAAAAAATTGAGGAAAGTTCATAAATTTAATATCGCTTGAGTTAAATTAAATAAAATTATTATTATTATCTATAATATGCAAGAAAATAAAAATTATTTAAAGCTTTTATTTAATATTTGATTAGCGCAATATTCTAAATTGAAAAATCGTTGTAATATAAATTATATTCAAATCGGTATTAGATGTTATATGCGAAAATATAATTTAATATATAATAAATCGAGTATTTTGACAGATAAACGTCAAATGGTACTTTTCCAAACAAAAAGATGGCGTTGATTTTGACACATAATGTATGATAGAAACGTACTTTATCCGTCAAGTAGAAGTTTTAACCAACGCCATCATCTTTCAAAGTAACATTTTACTCGAAAGTTATCTGTCAAATTGACATTTCATGTTTCAACCATACATCATCTGTTAAAGTGTAGCTTTAACCAACGACATCTTGTTATCTCTCAAAATAACATTTAATTATTAAAAATAAAATAACTTTTAACTTTTTAAAAATTATCTGTCAAAGTCAACCATATACATTCTCCATAATCAACGGCATTTATGTATCTGTCAAAGTACTATTTGACGTTTATCTGTCAAAATACCCGATTTTCAGATTTCGACGCAATTTAAAAAAATACCCGATTTTTTTCGGCTAACTTTTTTTCAGGTACACGTCCTTTGACCCTGGTGGGTCAGAACCGGCTTATTTCTACTACTATATTAAAAACTAATTTATTTAAATTTATATTAAACGCTATTTTTATTATATTTTTATTGGCCGCATTCATCTAATTTATTATACGAGACAAACTCATTTTTTCCAAATGGAAAATAATTTTATCATTTCTTTTTGTTTTTGTTAACTTTAAAAATAACACATTTATAATAATATTTTCCAAGTATTTTGCTATACTTTGTTTAAAATTATACGCGCAAAGAAGAAACGCGATATTTATATTTCCTTCTCGACAAATAAAGAAAATTAAGAGCACTCAAGGAATCTTATATAATGGAAAACAGTTGAATTGAATTTTCTTTCTTTTCTATATAAACTGTTGAAGAAATGTATATTGGTATGAAATGTTGAAGCGAAAATGTTTAAATTGAAGAAAGTAAATATTATTTAAATTGAATGAAATATATAAACGGTTCAATGTACATAATATTATATATATGTAAAATTTTACAACACGCAATATACAAAGTAAAGACTAAAAAGTTGAAATATAATTTTATATTCTAAAAAAATTGTTTAACTGTTTCCAACTGTTCTTTTAAAATTTTTAATGTTTGCACAATTTTATAAATATGTACTTTCGAAATGATACTACAGCCACAACGTTTTATTTTCATTTATATTACTCTCTTAAAATTACATTAAATACTTTGATAAATTTTACAAAAACAAAAATTTAAAAAATAAATTAAATAAATTAAA
>JANSTW010072727.1:0-10202 GCA_027564275.1 Diadocidia ferruginosa | reverse complement strand
CAAGAATAATTTTTATTTCTGCATCAGTCGCAGTTTTACTTGCTGCTGCTCAGTTGTCGCCATTTTGTTTATCTATAGTTTGACGTGTAGAACTCAACTCGACCAATTTCGTGAAGTTAAAATAAGTTAACGAAGATCTAACTCGATCCGGTTTCCATTGGCAATTTGGAGTTGAAAGAAGCTTGAAAAGAGCTTGAGTTAGTCATGGATACACGCTATAAGTCACCTCTAACATAGCGCTATCGAGAGTAAACTTTCATTAAACATGTTTATTAAACTTTTACTAGTCGAATACCACGCACCAAGTGGCTGTACCGTAAAATATTAAACGTCATTAAACTGTTTTTTATTTTGAATTTTTTTTTATCTAAACATAACTTCAACATAAAATAATAAAAATATAACATGGATAAAGATTTATTGGAACTAATTGTGCTTTACCGATTAAATAAGCGTAGACTCGAAAGAAGACAAAAACCAATAAGGTAATCATTAAAAACATTATTTATTATTTATTTATTTGAATTTTTCATAACTTTCAAGAAGAATTTCTGCTTAACATTTTTTTTCTTTAGTTAGGAACGTTAGATATATTTCTACGCCGACAAAATGAAGGAATGTATAACGTTCTTTTTCCGCAGTTAGTAGATGATCCGGTTCATTTTCAAAATTTTTTTCGGATGGAAATAAGAACATTTCAGAAGTTACTTGGAATGGTGGAAGAAAATTATCCTATAAGATGCAGTAACAACAGAATCATTTGTTTGGAAGAACGGTGAATGATGATAAGGTAAGAGTCTTATTTTCATATTTTGGTACTTACTTTAAAAATAAATAAATATTTTTGGAATTAGACACTATGCCACAGGTGATTCATTTGCTGACATGCAGTACAGCTTTAGAATTGCACCACAAACAATAAGCTTAATTGTAAAATCGTGCTCCGTCATTATATATAATAGCATTCGACAGGAATTTTTGCCCAAGCAAAGTGGAAGCAAATTGCAAAAGAATATTTAGACTATAGGCAAATTAGTAATTGTGTTGGTAGTATCGATGGTAAACATGTCCGAGTGCAAAAACCTAAGAATGGAGGTTCCTTATATTACAACTATAAAAACTTCCATTCACTCGTTTTAATGGTGTCAGTCGATGCGAACTACTATAATAGATGTTGGTGCTTGTGGTAGTGCCAATGATAATGCTATTTTTCGAAACTGCATTTGGAAAACTTTTTTTTTTAAATAAATTGGATTTACCTTTTGCAGAATCATTTCCAAATGAGGCAAAAAAATGTCCTTATATTTTTATTGCTGATGAGGCGTTTCCGCTATCTTCAAATATGATGCGTCCGTATTCAGGGAGTAATTTGTTGAAAAGTGGCAACGATCGGCAGCGAAAACAAATTTTCAATTATAGGCTGAGCAGAGCCAGATTAAATGTTGAGTGTGCATTTGGAATGCTTAGAAGTAAATTTCGAGTGTACGACAGACCATTTTTGACAGAGGTAGCAACAACAATTAAAATTGTAAAATCAACTTGCGCCTTACATAACTTCGTAAGATTAGAAGACCGACCTCATGTAAATGAATCTGAAGTTGTCACTCAGATTAGAGAGAAAAAAACACAAAATTTGTTCAATATACCAAATCAGGGTACAAACGGATCTATTTCTGTTGATGCACATAAAGTACGGGAACATTTGGCTGACTATTTTGTTTCAAATTATGGTATGGTTCCGTGGCAAGATGACTACATCAGGCTTACTAATTTTAATTAAAAAATATATTGTTATAAGTTTTAAACTCTTATTAATAATAAAAAAATTAAATTTAAAAAAAAAATTTGATTTAAAAAAATAAGATAATAATTAAGAATCATCAAAAATACTTCAATTAAAATCACATATTTATTTTTGATTTTACAAAATAAATACGAATCAGGTAGTGATGAAGCTTTTTTAATGAGTATATTTATTGTAATTAGTAGGAAATAATATTAAAAATTAAATAAATTATATATTTCACTTTCTTTTAAGTTTTACACATATTCGTTTTTGATTTAGAACGAGAAAAAACATTTCTTTCAGGTAATGTCTGAAGCTTTTATGATTAAATTATAATGAAATTATTATAAAAAATAACTAAATTAAAATCACATTTCTTTAAAATATTTAGATAAGTTTATGGTTATACAAAACTTATAATAATGCACATTGCCTCTATAAATGTTTTTTTTTAAATAACATATTATGTTCAATGTTTTTCAAGATTAATTTATTAATTGACTGATTTTTTACTTTCAATAACTCTTTTGAAAACCAATTGTTGAATTTCCATTTTTACTTCAATTTGTTGTATCTGTGGTAATAAAGACAACTGCAGACCCAATTCTTTTAGAAAATATTGGTTGGGGTCATCTACTTCTTGCTGTTGCAAACGTTTTAATAATAATTCATCAATTACTGTATTGTTTTCGTTGTTTCTTGCCTTTTGGTTTTTGAGTAATGTTATTAATATTACGTACTTGTAAACAATCTTGTGTGTTTTTTGAAGATTCGTATTATTTTCTTTTATTGTTTTAATAATGTCATCATTATTGTTATGTATATTATCGTTGGAATCTTCAATTTCTATTCGCTTATCTTTATTTATATCACTTTTTTCAGTGGATGAATAAACTTCATCGTCCAAACTTCCAGATTGCCTACAAGCGTATTAATCGTATAAACATAAATTTGTAGAAACAAATTATATTAAATAAAACTTACGTTCCAGTCGAAAAGTATGGTTCTAGAAAACTTAAAGTTTTATAAAACTCCCACTTAATAAATGGCTCTCTTCCAGAACCTGATTTAGTTTTTTTGTTTTCGTTGAACAATCTTCTTTTTTGTGTTCTTATACTGGTCCATTGTTCTTTACATTCAGTTCCTACAATTCATATTTATAATTATTACAACAAGATAAATATAAAATTAATTAAATAAATTTATACCTGTTCTGTTCAGCTTGCAACCTATAACCTCCCATGCAGCATCCGCATATCGCTTGTCTTTATAATTGGGCGATGAGAGGTTGTAAAGACAAGGTTTACTTTCCACATTTGTAATGAGAAGTTCTTTCTCTTCATGTGTAAACATTCTATTCAAAAAATGTTTGAATTAATTAATGTAAGAAAACGAAACAATTATTTTCGGAATACTCACTTTGATTTGTTCATTTTGCAGCTTGATTTTGAAAATAATGTTAATTCACGCAAACAAATCGAAATCGAACAAATCGGCGACGACTTTTGTTTATTTATTTGTATTTTTTTTTGAAATGTCAAATAAAAAAATATCACATAGTACGAGACCTGACCGCATCTCTTTGGTGCTCTCAGCGCCAAGTTTATTAAACATTTAACGCTGTTGAGTTCAATGTTTATTAAACATTTAATGAAAACTGTTTTTCTAATTAATTAAAATATTGCAAATATATATGATATATTGAATAGTTATTAATTAATTATACAGTATCTGGATCATAAAAAGTGAAAAATTTCTAAGAAATAAAATGTGGAAATTATATTTTTGGCAATGCAAAATGTTTAATAAACAAAATGTTTACTCTCGATAGCGGCTGTGTAAAGCATAGAAAAATTACAACAGAAACGAGAACATTTTAAATTTTGTCCTTGTTCGCCTTTTGCAAATTCGCAGAAGAAAAAAAATGAACAGACATTGAACTAAAAGTTTGAACAACAACGCACAACAACGCATGCGCAAAACCTTTTTTTGACATACAACGCATGCGCATAACTTTTTTTTGACATGTACGCGGCGAACGACTATGCAAAATATATTTTTTCGCCAAATATCTCCCGCACGAGACAGCGAATTTTGTTGTTGTAATTTTTTTCAACCCATTTCGCCGCCTTACATATATTTTAATTTGAAATGACGGTGTTTTGCGTCACTGAACTTTATAATTTACGAAGGACAACTTTTTACCTGTATTTATGCCTAATGGCAGTTCTTATGTAATTTTTCTATGTCTAAAGTGAGCCAGAACCCGCTTTGTTCCTCTACTTATGTTGTTATTTGTTAAGTTAAAAAAAATTAAACTAAAAAATATAGTTAAAAAAATTATAAAAAATAAAATGTTAAAAAAAAGAAAAACTAATAAATGTAGAATAATATTTTTGCTACAATTCACAATTCAGATTATTAAAATGAAATTGTCAGTTATTATAATAAACTACCAATTTAAGTTTTTTCGAGTCGTTAGCTGTAATGTAAGGGCATTTTTAGTACTATATATGTAGGCTTCTCAGTTCTCAGTTGTTACGACCTAATTGAATATTATCGCGATTGACAAAAATAAATCAATTTTTCAATTTGAATTTAAATAAAGAAAAAAATTATATTAAAAATATATAAATAAAACATGCAAATCAAAGATAAAAATGATACGAGCTGAAATACGGAGATGCGAGGACAGTTAAGTTCGGACCAAGCGTTGGGCAACAGTTAAAATGGAAAGGTCAACGATCAAATAAACGTGGTACCAAGAGGAGCGATTAAATAAAAATAAAACTATATAACTATAATGTGATAAATATAGAAATCCTAACGTAACAACTAACTAAAATTAAATTAAATATGCTAAATATATATTAAAGTCGTAATAAAAAATAAAAATATAAAATTAATAATTAAAGTAAAATAAAATATTGTAATAATTGCTTAATTGGAGTACGAAGGTAAGCTTTCTTAGTTTTAAATTTATATTATACAAGTCAGATAAAGTAACCGTTTCAGTTGTCCAGCAGATATAAGTTCTTTTTATATTGTCCAACAATGATTATTATAAATTATAATTTGTTTTCTAGATGAGAAAAAAAAACAAGCAACAAACCAGATAAAAAAATTTAATTGCATTTTTAATTAAATTCGTAATTTCACATACAACTTTTTTGGTCTCAAGTCCGAATAACAATTTTGTAATTTTATTTATTTAATTATTGGTTTTTTATTTTTTTTTATTTTTATTAATTTTATATACAATATAAATTTTTATAATTATTAAGTATAAACTTTTAGGGTAAAGGAGAATAATATCAAGAGAATTAAAAGAATTTACAAAAAAAGGGAAAAAATGTATGTTAAGTTCAATTTAATTATGTGTAATTGTATGAGAGAATAGTGAAATTATAAATAGGTTCTTTTTCGTAGGTTTTTGTTAATTCCTTTTATGTTTTCGTTTAATAATTTTTTAAATGTTATATTGCTAATATTTTGATCGATACCGACACATTTATCATATTTTGGGCTATGGGTTTTCGATATCATGCAACAATATATTTGGTTAATTATTTTTAGCTTAGTTACATAATTAAATTATTCCAGAACTTTACTAATCATTAAAAAAAATTCTTTTAGAATCGATGTCCTGATAAAGGATATGCACCATTTATGTACCTTTTATAGAACATGCCTCATAAAAGATATTACTCAGGATTTCCACGATTTTAATTTTTTTAGTGAAATTTTTTTAAGTCTATTAACGGTTGCTATTAGATCAGTGTCCTTATTTTCGTCATCAGTAAGAGTTTCACCTTCCGAATGAACTTCACGTTGTCTTTGGCGTGGTGTTGATGAAGGCGTTTCTCTTTCGGAATTGCCTTTTGCTCTAAATATTCCACGACCCATCTGTGAGTGGCCAGCCTCTTCCGATCGTGATTTGGTACGGGATGTAGTTGGATCACTAAGTGCCACTTGAATTGGCGGCTTTGATGTACTATGTAGTACCGCTGCCTTACTAATACTAAGACCTCTACTAATTTTATCAATAGCTATTCTATGTCGACGCATCGATGGTGTTACTTGAGTTCTGTCCTGCAGAATAAAACGACCAATTGTTTTCCAATTTGCTTGTGTTAAGTATACATTCTCTTCATCAGATAATGGACGCTGCTGAGTATTACTTGTAGAAGTACCACTACTTCCAAATTCGAGTTCTTCAACTAAAACAAAATTACTCGGGTCTTCCATTCGTCTTGCTTTAACCAAAGATTGTGTTAAGACATCTTGTGCTGTAGCAATTATTGGCATTTTGAGAATTGCATATGGAATATCTGGGGAAACATTATACACACAAACTAAAAAAATTTCTGTATCTTCCCAAGAACTTGGACCGTCATCTTTATCAGTACCAGTAATAGATCTACGTTCTGACACACTTCGTATTGACGACAACCATGCTCGACTACTAGGATCATTTCCGATTCTCTTCAATAAAAAGCGACCTTCACCACGCCATAAGCCTTGAGCCTGTAAAGGTTTCTCATACATATCTAAAATACGTTGTGTGGCTGGTAATTCTCGATCCTTTTTTTCCCACCCTCGTCTTACTTCTTCTACTAATATATAATCATTAACACTTTGTGTTAAACGGTTTGCTTTTTGCAATGCTTGAGATATTACTTCTTGTGTTATACTTTCTTGAGTAATTTTAAGAATAGTGTATGGTTCATCAGTAACGACTCCGTATACCATTAAAAAAAACATTCGTCGTTTTAATGGTATATTAGCTCCAATACGCGAAGTAGAAGCTTTAGATGTATCAATTTTTTGTGTATTTTCGGTACTGGCACCTTGTATTGATATGGAGTCATCTTGAGTAGAACCAAATTCATCTGCATCATCAGATGTTCTTTCAAGGCTTTCTTCTTCGACGCGCGAATAAACAAACAATGAAGCCATGCTTAATGGCTGATTCGTTGGTGATCTCAAGCGAACATGTCTATATCCCGGTCGAAGGCACTTCAAGGGTATTACACGTTGTGACACCAAATGATTTGAATCTGATTCATAAACACTAAACTTTAGAAAGGCTAAATCATGAAACATGACTTTGAAGAAAAATGTATCATTCCAAATAGGGTTAAGAGCATTTTTTTTAATTGTTTTGGTTTTTTTCTTACTACAATCTACTGGAATTCCGAGCATTTCTACTTCAACATAAGTACTAGAAAATAAATTAGATTGGCACACATACTGACCGGATACAATATTAATTACTATTTGAGATGAGTGTAAACCATCAAACTCTTTTTCTAATGGGTTAAATCTTCGATACATTAAATGGGTTTGATCCCATATTACTTCGGGTTTGCAAACATATCCACAACAACCATTTTCTTCAAACATAGCTGTATTTATATGCATTGGTGGGTCGTCTGTTTGATAATTAAGAGCAACCATTTGTATTCCAAATGCCCAAAAAAATACTGGATTAAAATTTGAAGAATCTATTCGTAAGCCAGCTGGATATGTTCGCATAAGTTGTGTTTGAGTATGACTTATTAATGGTAAGGGATGTTTTCGGCAAAGTTTTTTAGCACTTGCTTCATTTATTGATGAACATTGATAACAAGGATGATTAACACTGGGATGATGTTGTTTTCTATATCCGATGCTTTGTTGTGATTCTGTTTCTGAGCTTGCAGATTGCGAATCAATAGAATTAGACGGGTTACATACTAATGATGCAATTGCTGATGAGGATGATGGAATTGTACTACTCTTTAATATACTTCCAACTGTGACGAGAGATCCACTAGAGCTAGCAGTGCTCGGTGTTGGTTGTAATTTGACAGAGTTATGTGGACTCAATGGGTTCAGACCACGAAACTTTATTGCTTGTACATAAATAACAATATCGGATAATTCTCTCGCTATTTGACTGCTACGTTTTTTTGGTTTATCATCAAATTCAAGACGTCTTGTTGGTGTTGAGTACGATGACAAGCTATGTCGAGATGTTCGCTCATCAACTGACCCAAAAATTGTATGAAAAGTTTTTTCTATAAAAAATTATTTATGTAATTATTTTTTTTTATTTAATAAATAACAATGATGTTAAACAATTGAGATTTTATCAGTAAGCGTAAGTAATTTTCTAAATCAGGCTGAACAACTACAGCGTAAATGCTCCAAATATGACTCCATTCCCTATACTGCTATCTAACTATGTAAAACGTTTGCGAAAGTAGCACAGTGTATAATTCAGTTAAAAATACACTGCGCTACTTTCGGATTCGTAATACATAGTTACCGCCCTGGGCCCAAAAACATAACGCCTAAAGAACTTTTCGTTAATTCTAAAACCGCACAAAGCAACACCACAGAATAAATATAGATAATTCAGAATGGACACTTAGTGCAAAACATCATAGCTTGAAAAAATTTGAATTATCGTCCTTTACACCACTTAATTGCGAAAATCTGTCAAAATAAGAGAGCGAAAAATGAAAATGTAAAGAAAGGAAAATTTTACATTATCGAAAAAAGATTTTAGTGTTGCCACAAAGAAATATGGCTGATTTTAGTATTACTGCGGTTAAAATATTATAAAAGTTTCGCCTGACAGTCATGAGCCATGTTGATTATTATTTTTTTCCGCGGGAACAAGCACAAGTGGCGTAAAGGACGATAATTCAAATTTTTACAAGCTAAGTACGGTGTTTTTACACTAAGTGTCAATTCTGAATTTCTGAACTATATTTATTTATTCTGTGCTATTGGCATAGGTGTGACAACACCCAAAAGACATAATACCCATAGATACGACATAAGACCTAAAAGTAATTTTCTATACTTTAAAAATTGACATAAGGCTTAAAGATATAACATCCAAAGATATATAGTTTATTTTTATTTTTAGAAGGATATTTTTATTATATTTTGGGAGTTATGTCCTTACGTGTTATGTCTGTTTTTAAATTAAGATTTTCTTTATTTATATATATCAGAAATTAAAACAGTCGCCGCCATAATCTCGCGTTACAAAATCTCGCGTGCTGAAATCTCCACGATTTTTTAAATATCGCTGGTAAAAATCTCGCGTGTCAAAATCTCGCAGATTCAAAATATCGTGGTCTAAAATCTCGTGGGTCGAAATCTTGCCGATTTTTTGAATATCGCAAATAAATCTCGCGAAGTTTTTATTTGTATAAAACTGGATGCGGATGGACATAAAATTAATACTTGGTTCAAAAAAATATATGTGACCAGAAAAAAACAACACTGCCGATGATGCACAATTTTCCCGCTCAAATACATTTAAAAGACATTTTTTATATGCTCATATTTTTCGACCTTTTTAGAAAAGAAATCGTATGAGTTCCCTTTCCCCTTTGACCTAGAAACTTTAAATGCAATCCCAGAACTACTACTACTACTATTACTAAAAACTCATTTCTATTAAATTTTGGCCAAATCCGTATACTGCTGGTGCAAAACTTTCTTGTAGCCGATATTTTGGGGACGGACGGTTGGACGGACATTTGTAGAACATTTTTTTTTCAAAATTGATCTTTAACTAGTTCAAGCTCGATTTATGATTTTTTGTCCAATTCAGGCAAGATGGTTTTTAAACACATCCCACAATCAAACTAAAAGGGTTGGAAAAGTAAATACAACAGTAAATATAGACAATATATTTTACTAATTATTTTAGTTTATATTTTGTTTTAATTTTGAACCATTTTCGAGCTATTCAAACTGAAATTTTTAAGAATTATAACAAAATAATCCAAAACGAATTACGAAAACCGGATTCTGCACATTTTTAATAATTAAATTTTTTTTTGGAGAATTTAATTAAGAATAAATAATAAAACTTATTTAAATATCGAAATCGAATAGTAAATGAATAAGTTATTACAGTTTATTGACACAGAGTACATATATAATTTAGAGTATTTCTTTATAAAAAAAAAAATATAGAAAAAAGAATGAAAAGAAAAAGAATTAAAACTGCAATTTGTATGCGCCTAGTGAACATAGAAAAAGTTTGAGCTTAATCGATTGCAGAGCCCGTAGCGTTAGCTTTTTAAATTTCTGATACACGGCAAACATAGAAAAATAATATTTCCCACTAATATAAATGAATTTATACAATGTGATTTTGCAATATATTTGTAGCTTTTATTTTATTATTAATTTATTTTAATGTTGTTCGATTGGCACGGGTTATCTTAATAAATCTAGTTCTCAAAATAATATTCATTATTATTGTTTTTTTAGTAACAATTTAAGGGGCCTTTCCATTGGAGAATCAAAAATTAATATTGTGCGGAAAAATAAAGCGAGAAGTACCTTTCATACGAGAAAAATATTAAAGTGCAATAGGGACAAAAACGCACGATAAAAAAAT
>JANSTW010072716.1:0-10204 GCA_027564275.1 Diadocidia ferruginosa | reverse complement strand
CCAGAACTTTTCGACTCAACAAGAAAGTTCTGGAAGGTTTGTAAAAGGGTATATAAACCCGTCGTTTTCGTTTATTGGGAACTCTTGTTATTCTTAATAACTTGTGATAAACCCTTCACTCTTCAAATACAACATCAATATTTTAGATTATCCAAATTTTACGGCAATTTACTTTTAGGACTTATTGGCTGTAAGTTCGTATTCAGCAGATTTATCGTCCGATACGTTGTCGTCATGCAATGTGAGAAAGCTTAAATCATATGTTTCAACAACGGCACCTTGCCCAAACGTTGGTTTTGAAGTTTCGGATTCTGATCTTGAAAATGATGCGTCTTCGCGCGTTTTCAATGAAGTAAAAAAAAATTTCGATATTGACTTAAGATATTAAATTTCTTTATGTTATATCAAGTATCCTTTAGAATAAATTTTCTAATCTTCATAAAACAAGTGACAAAAATATGCCTAAAATATCAAAAATGTCATCTAACGATGAAATTTTTCGAGTCTCTCGACGCTCAATGACTCGACGTTCTCATTTGTCTTCAATATCTAACCATACTAGTCCTTCAAGTGTTTCAGCAAGTTCATCTGCTGAACCAAACGACCAAATGAGTATGTTTTCATTAAGATTTTACTAGTTAATTTGTTTTATTATAGCGGCTAGTAGAAACAGCTTCTTAGAATTAATTGGGTTGCGTAGGAAGCGTAATAAATTCGTTTCCTCACTTGATCAGTATCAAACACAAAAATCACCATTTTTAAAATTTTGTGCTAAAAAACGAAAGCGAAGGACCAGTGAAAGTGAATGCAACATTTCAAAGCCTTCAAACCAGACAAAAAATCAACATTTACAATTAGGTTTTCTTTTAAAAAGATTTATTGATTAGTTTTCTTCACAAGAAATTTTTTATATTCAATAAAGTCGTAAATTGCTTTACAGTGATTGGTGATTGAGACAATTTTATAAATTACTAAACATTCAAGTGCTAATTATTTGACTTTTTTGTTTTGTTAGAACTAAGAATAAATAAAGAGGAAACGCAAATATAGTTTTTTTGAACACTTTGTGAAGACAAATTTAGGAAGACGCTGTTCAGCAATTTTTGTAAATGAAACTGGCACTGAACGAGCCAAGTTTTTTGCATCTTCTAACAATGACTCTTCTTGGAGCGATTTAAACATTAATTTATCAGATTTAGAAGTAGAATTGTCAAATAAGTTAAGGCAACCTACTACAAATACTGAGGTAACTTTAATATAAGTAAAATAATTTGGATATAAATGGATCTTTTTTAAGAAATCTGTTTATATTCACTTAAAGCAAAAAAAAACTCATTATAATTTAGGACGAATACAATTCTAATAAAAAAAATAAAATTGTTTATGTGAAAGACGCTAAAAATACACCAAAGACATTGCGTCCTAAGAGCATGATATATTTGGATCCATCAAAATTACGCCCAAAATCATCATTTTTAAAGGTCAAAACTAAAAGTTGTAAGAACGTTTCGGCTCTTCAAAAAGGTCTAATTTATTAGATTATATTTTTTTATGTATGACTAGTTTTAAAAACTTATGTAGCCAAATCTAAAAAAAATTAAAAAATTAGATTTTTAATTCAAATATTAAATTATAATGAAAAACAATTACCAGAAACTTTATTTAACTGTATACTAACTAATACTTTATTTAGAAGATTTAAGCCTAACAAATTTGGAAAGTGTTATACATTGTCTTCGGGAAGAAAATGAAATCTATAGAAACGAAGTTAATACATTTAAAACAAGAAACAATCGTTTAATTGAACAGCTTCGTGAAAAATCTATGCTTACGTCTCGGTTGCAAATCCAAAAAAGCCAACTTGAAACGGAGGTATTGTAACGTTTATTACAGTTTTTACTAAAAATATACTTTAAAAAAAGCAGTAGCGACACGACTATTAAGGCTATATTCCACCGTGTAAGATTTTTACCCTGACTACATTAGTTAAAAGTTTAGCGGAAATGTTTAAAACCAAAGCAACGAAAATACAAAAGAAAATTAAAAATATTAAGAAAAAAGTTGGTAAAAATTTAACAAAAATATGAAAGATTTAGGTAATTAATTATTAAAAAAAACAAATTATAAAAAAATTTTTTTTTTATTTTGACAATTTGTCAAAAACGGATACATACACTTATACGTGGGTGCGGATTATGCTCATCGAATTAGGGTACATAAAGTTTATAAACGACTCACATAAAAACTAACAAAGTTTAAATTCCTACAAAAAAAATTTTTAATGCGTCAAATTCAGGCGTAGGAAAGATAGTTAGAATTCAAAATAATATTAATGTTGGAGTTTATTTGAAAACAATTATTTAATATAGGTAGATTATTTGATTCTTTTCAAGTTATTATAAAAAATTTGTTCAATACAAACCGTAATTTTTAAAATTATACCAATTATTGATATTCAACTTATAAAAAAATTTTTTAGTTAGAATGTTTGCGCCAAAATGGCAATTTTGGTATACTTGCTACACGACATTTAAATTTAAAAGAGCATTTTACAGAGTACTACGAATCATATTTCAAAAAATTAGAAGCAAAATTGCACAATTTTGAAATTGAAATCTATTCTTTAAAGACGGAAGCATTTAAAAATCAACAACTAGTATTTTTTAATCGTTCTTTTTTAAGTTGACTTTTTTAAGTAATTACATCTTTTAGGCAATTGACGCAACTTTTCGAGAACAAAATTTATATCATGCTGAATTAAATCAAGTAGAAAAACTGCAACGTGAAAATTTTGCTTTTATTCAACAACAATCATTGGACATAGACTTTCGGGAAAAAATAATTCGACATAAACTTGACTTAATGCCATCTTATGATGCACTTTATTATTTTACAGTGGGGATTGTAAAAAAAGTATGCATTTATATTAAAATTTTTTAAATAATTATCCATAATTTAGCTCGGCTTGTTGCGAAACTTGCTTATTGAGAAGTCATGCCAAATTAATCAAGCAGATCTTGAGCTTATGCACTTGCACTCTTCACTTTTTTTGGCCAATATTCAGGTTTCTAAAAAAAGCGCTTTTTTGACCAATAATTTTTTTTAGGTAGAACGTTTACAAAAACTAAGGTCAATAGAATCAAACGGAAAGTTGATATCTTTGAAACGTTCAACGTCATATTGCGGCGAAAACCTTTTAGAGAAATTGGTATGTTATACCCCCAATATTTCTTGAAGGACTTTTGTACGCATATATTTGTAGTATCTTCAATAAGTAAATTGTTTTAGATAAAGCCACAATTACCGTTTCGTTTGCCAATCAAAATTCAAAGTTCTCGAATTCATCAACAAAAAAGGCACCTTCAAAATATAGCAAATATTGATAATTTGATTGAGGAAAATGAACAAAATATAGAAAAGGAATTTCTTTGTCTTTTTGATTATGCAAGATGTAACTTTTTGTTGCAAATTTTTTAGCTAATGATTATTTAAATGATTTTCAATCAGTCAAAAATTTAGTGTAATAAGGTTCAATGAAGTAAATTATTAATAATTTTTGAAAATATTATTTACTATTATTAATTTCTCTAATATCTCATAATTTTCTTTATTTTAAACCAATTCAGTATTAAATAATTTATTTCTTCTGAAAATACTAATAAAATGCGACGTTTCTTCTATTTTTTATTAAAAAAAAGTCTAACTTAGAAGAAATGTTATATAATGCCTTATAGTCCCATTAGAAAATACGATAGCTGGTTTTTTTTAAATTGTAATAAAGTTAATTTTTTGTGCTTCAAAATATTTGCTATTTTTTATATATTTATTTTAATCAATTAAACAACCCCTATTAACCCTTCGAAATCTCCATTATTTTAGCTTTTTTTTTGACAATTATTAAAGTTTTTTAAACCAAACTTGTCAAAATAATGTATAGATTTTTAAATTAGCAATCGTCAAATATTGTTGGAAAAGGAAAAATACAAACTATAATGAATAATTTTTTATTATTTTTAGCATTGTCTACGATTCGTAAAAAAAATTCGTTTCAAAAAACATCAAATTTAAGTTACAATCATCTAATAGATAACTCAGGTAAGTAGTAATTGCTTAAGTGATCATTTTACGAAGTTAGAGAAAACCTTATTTGTAAAAACTTATTTTTTAATTTCTTATCTATTAGTCTGTATAAAAAGCTATGATTTAGAACACAAATGATAGTATTTTTAGAAAATTTAACACATTTTTATTACATAATATTTTTTCTAAATGAGATATTTGCCATATGTAATCTTCTTCCATTAATTTGGCAGCTTTTGAATCCCATTTTTCCAAAACTTTTAGTGCTCATAAATTTATTAAAAACGACATTTTTTATGTCATTTTTACATTTTTTGTCGTGCAAAAAGGAACGGAACAAGTGGCAGTCCGACAGTGAGTTTTCTCGGCTATATGGCGAATGAGGTATAATGGTCAATTGTACCAACTTTTCCTGAGTGATTGAAGATACGTGCGAAAAAGCATTATTATGCAGTAAATAAGCACTTCTTCAGAAATGCAAAATAAACAACGGGTGTGAATTTTATTTTGAGCGCAATAGAATCTATGCAGAGCGTTTTTTTTCCATGAACTGGCTTTTGTGATTTTGGAGCAAGCTTCACACTGAGTGAAAACTATTAATTATGTGAACATTTGTTGTAGACTGTCCATTTTTTATTGCAAATGACGATTTTATCAAGAAAGTTGTAAATTTAATATTGATTAAGCATTTCCTTTTAATTGTTTTCCAGTTTATTTACATATTCTATATGTTGAAGTTGGTTTGTAATTGTTTTGTGGACACAACTGAATTCAGCAGTGTTTTTTTTATCAGCAAAGCTGTTTGTGGTTGATGTTCATATCATAATTTCTAATGCAGATGTTTTTCGGCAGAACTCATGAAAGATAAGAGTATAATTAGTAAATAAGCTAAGAAAAAAAGTGGATTACAAAGAATGATAAATTGGGTAATCAAAAATATTTATATATTTTTAACTGAAGATACGATAGCATTTACAAATGTATTTTTTAGAGAAATGAATTCAAAAATTTGTGTAAAATTTTTTACACAGATTTAATACTTGGAATTTTTTGTCTATGCTTTATAAATATCTTAGAAAAACTACTTTAACTGAAGCAACTTAAACCCTAATATTCATAGAAATCATTTTGAACGTATCAAAAGTAAAGACTTTTGTTAGAAAATTGAAAAAATAAATGTTTATTATTATAATAACTTGCTTCATTTATAACAAAAACTTTTTTTTAAATAATACTTAGTTATGATTAAAAAGTTTCGATACAGTTCTCAAAAAAAGATTTTTTAGGGAATTCTCCGGTTGTAAGTCCTAATGAAAAATTAGATGCACGTCAAAATTCAAAGTTTTTTTCATCTGAATTTGCTAAAAGAAAATACATACAACAAAAAGACATAAAACAAGTTACTATAAAATCAGCTTTAAATCAACAACATACAAAGCGTCCAATTAGCTGGATGAATTTTAAAGACTTTAATAAAAATGTAAATGTTAATTTTGAATTTTGAATTTTTTAAAGACCTTTATTATCCAAGCATATTTGCAGAGTCATATTTTACAATGTGAAGATGAATTTGATTATTTACGGAAAGATAATACATTTATACCTACTTCTGTTACATCTTCTCCTTTACTTAAGTACGTTTAAAATTGTTGGTTTTACAAATCATTATTCAGCGAAAAAATTTTTTTTCCTTTTTTAGTATCCATAAATTGAGTAGCGTGTTTGGAGAACGTGCAACAATGTTATTTGGAGGATTACGAAACTCTTCTTCAGCTGCAGTGGCAAATTCTCTTGACGACATAAATGTACGTCTACAAAATAAGAGTCCATCATCAACAACACCACTTCTTATGCGTCGTGTACCAATCCTTGGCGGATCTCCGAAACAAATATTTTATGAATCTCATAAAAATAAACATCAACCTGTATCTTCCTTGCATAAAATAATAAGTAATAATAATATAGTTTTAATAAAACTTTGGTTGTTAATTGATTCAATTTCTGTTTATTTTTGGTCAAATTTCGAAAATTTTTCTATGGCTTCTCAAAACAATCAAACTATTTTTGTAAATAGTTTGATTATCATGCTGACACGTGAATTTTTTTAATGAAATTTTTTCTTATTTGTTTCTATATTTTTCAGAAAAAGATTATGTTCTTTTCTTGCATGTAATTTTGTTTTACTTATAACTCTATTTCACAGGCTTTACAATAGTGGTAGCTTTTTCTACAACGCAAAATTTAGACAAAAATGTTATATTATTCTAAATATTTTAATTGCTTGAGTTTAATTTCTTCAACGGAATTTTAAAGACGATTAAATCACTTTGATTTTAGAATATGAGTTCAATTTCATTTGAGCACAAGTCATTGATTTTCTGTTGCATAAAGTTTCATTTGAACTTTTTAGTAATCCAGACATTTTATAGCCGATAATTTATGCACCAAAAGTTGAGAAAAATTTTTTTGTTATTTGGTCAATATATGTAGTTATACACAAAAAGTCAATAATTGGAGAATTCTAAAAAATAATATTTTAATATTTAGAAGTTGATCAGAAAAATAAATTTTATGATACTCCGCCAAGAGATGAAAGTTTAAGTCATTCAGAATGTTCATCATCCGATTATAATACAATTGGTTCTACACTGCAAGAGTCTCTAGCTACTTTAAATAGTAGCATTCATAGTGTGCAGTTAAAAGAATGTAATGAAAAACTACCGTTAACAACTTTTATTCGTAGTAAAATGTCTAGTTTTACAACTGAAACAAAACCAAAGCAAATTATAAACGAAAATTGTGATTTTAAAAATATAAAAAAACAGAAAATTGAACGACCAATGCCCTCGGCACCGCCCATTTCACTTCTTCAGCCACAAAAAAGTATGATGACATCTCGGTTGCCTCAAAGATATGCATTATCAAATGGTGTTACTACTACAAATGGAAAACACTTTAGAGCTGGTGCTTTTGGAATTGTTTTGGTAATTTTGTACTTAATATCAAATTATTAAAGTACTTTTTTTTAATTTAAACAAAATGGACAATTTTTATTTAAATTTATGACTGCTTCGTGACTACATATAGACATATAATATATATAATGTAATATTAAACTTATTGCTAATATTTTTTTTAAAGCAAAAAATTTAAATAATTTAATGTAAAAGATAATCATTTTTTGCTACCATAACAGCTTTGATTTTTTAGTAAAAGACAGTTTGTAAAGCTTAGTGATAAAATAAATTCAAATCTTCATGTTTATTAATTTATAGAAGGGACGAAATTGTTCTTCTGTAAATAATAACACTAAACATAACGAACTAAAGTGCAGAACAAATTTTGATAATATTCAGCAAAATAAAGAACAACTTGATCGAGAAAATCATGTTAATCGAAATAATTTTGCAGATTCTCAACTAAATGTTATTAGAAAAAAGATTACTTCTACTCCAATATCAGCAGCACATTCTTTTTTACAAACTCCACTATCTTTTAGTCCAATTACAATTCGACAACAGAAATCCCTAGTACCGACATTAAAAAATCAAAGTTGTACGAATGAGTCACCTTTATTTGAAAAAAAGGATACTAGCTATAAACAACAAAATAATCCACAACAAAGCCAATTTGTTTTAGACAAGCAACAACAACAGCACAAATTGCAATTTAATAACAATGAACGACAAATAAGTACAAATCATATTATTTTTAACGCTCGTTCCTTTTTGTCAACAAACAATTCAAAAAATAACTTACTAGAAAACGAAATTAAAAATGATAAGAAAAATGAAAATATCACTAAAGGCGAAAGGGAACAAATTATGTTTGAAAGCAATTTGAAAATGAATGTTAGTTTTAATGGAAATGATAACCAATTTGTTAATACTAATGATGCCAACGATTTTAACAATACAAAAAAAGAAAGTAGTAATAAAAGTAAATCTTCAAAAATAGAAGCAGGTTTATTATTAACGAAACGAATTGAATATTTAGCAGCCGATGAAACTGCATGGCTTAGCCGATTAAAATTAAATCCATTTGTAATAAATCGAAAATAATAATGTCAATCTTTATATTTTTTTAAAGCTGTTAATTAACAAGAAAAAACATAGGGTAAATTTACCTTACAAGAAACTAAAACTTTAGTGCCAAAATAAACATCGCTGAAAAAAAAGTAATCTAAAGTTTCTGCTTTTTAATTTTAACTTTTGATATATTGGTAAAATTACTATTATGTTTCTTAATATCTGATCAGCCAACTTAATTTTACTTTGAGTTACATAAAAGGAACAAAAGCGAGGTTATTATTTAGCAAGACAAAAGCAGTTTTTTCGAATATTTTGTCTAGTAGAAGGAATAAATTAAGTTAAGCAATAATTAAGATAAACAACAAGTGATCAAAATACAAATAAAAAGTAAATTTTTGTAAGATTCTCTATTATTTAATCAAATACAAACGGAAACAAATTCTTAAATCCTTCTAGTCTATCCTTAAAATAACAGTAGGAAATTGTAAAAATTAGATATGGAAAATTGGATAGTTAATTCACTACTATGACGCAATAAAAAATTTTGGTTAAAGAACTCATCAAATAAAAAATTTGAAAAAAAGTTTTAACCGATGCTCTATGCTCAATTTTACATTAATTACAAATAGTTATTAATTTTATATAAACAGTATTTTTAACAAATAACAATTTTACGTATTACAATAAAAATAAAATATTATTCAAGAAAATAAAGTTTTGTAAAAATACAGTATAAAAAATTTTTGCAAAAATTATTATTTGTTATTTTATATGTAATTTACACATTAAATAAAGCAATAAAATGTAAAGTAATTTTTTTTACTAAATTTTGGTTTTTTCTAAAAAAGAATTAATCAAAAAAGCATTAATTTAAATCGTCTTAAGCAATTTTCATAAAGCTAAACTTTTTATATTTGTTTATTATTTTTTTAAAAGTTACCTTACATGATTCATTTCTTTTCAGCCACTTTCGTCTATACATTTTTTAAAATTTTTCCAATGATTATTGAAACTACAAAAAATGAAAAATGCACGTGCGTTTCTTTTGCATGTTGCAATAAAATAACACATTCCCCTAACCTTCTTCCATTATATATCTGGTTTACTCAATATTTGATATCAATTTAAAAATTGTTTAGCTGTTTAGTTCTAATGTTTTTACATCAGTTTTGTAGTAAAAGATTCTAAAAAAATTGCTTCGTCACAGGAATTTACGTGCTTGTTTTTGCTGCGTGAAAAAAATATTTGCCCAGAAAAATGAAAGTGGTTCGATTTTTGCAATTGAAATTTATAGCACGTTTCTTTCGTTCTTCGGTGTTGTGCATTACGCCTGTTTTTTATTATCTTTGGTTTTTACATTGCTCTTTAATTTTTTAAGTTATCATTTTAAAATACAAAACAAAATTTAACTTTTGGAATAGATAAATCGGGCGATTGAAAAGAGCGCCAAACTTAAACAATTAAATGTCGATTTTTTTGGAATTTTACTAAAAAACAGTTTTCTTACAGTATTATAATTTTTAGATTTGCCTATTATAGTTGTAAAATTTACTAGTCTATTTAAGATTTATTATTTTATTTAACCTTTGTTCATAAAATGTATACTTCAAGTAATTAAATTTTTGCTAAAAAAAATTTATTTGCTAATAATCAATTTTTTGATTTGAAAAAAGCTATTTCAACATTGATTTTATCACTGCTTGACGCAAATTGTAAGTACAAAGACTTTAATCAACTCGTTGACAACATTTTGTGCGCAAATATTTATATTTTTGTCTTAAAAATAATTTGTAATTAGTAATAAGGTGACAATAATAATTGTAGTTTAGCTGAGTTGCTCGAATTTTTATGCTGATAGGCGGGGTAAATGTACTCATGAGAATACCGTTTATAGGGAAAATTTACTGATTTATTAGTTTTGAAAATGTATTATTATACGAATGTTTAATAAATAGCTTTATATTCGCTGATAAAAAGTTTTTTGACAATATTGTTACGCAATAAATTGTGAAAAAGAAAAAAACTAAGGAAACTATTTGAAAACGAACGATCCACAGATAATTTAAAATATTGACTATAATGAAATGAGGGTA
>JANSTW010072705.1:0-10204 GCA_027564275.1 Diadocidia ferruginosa | reverse complement strand
TGATTTAGATGATTTAGATGATTTAGATGATTTAGATGATTTAGATGATTCAGATGATTTAGATGATTTAGATGATTAAGATGATTTGGATGATTTAGCATATTTAGACGATTTAGATGAATTAAATTATTTGGATGATTTAGATGATTTTGATTATTTCTATTTTTTACATCATTTAGATGAGTTAAAGGATTTAGATAATTTAGATGATTTTGTTTTATGATTTAGTTGATGATTTTGTTTTATGATTTAGTTGATTTACATGCTTTAGATGATTTAAATGATTTAAACGATTTAGATCATTTAGATAAGTTACATGATTTAAATTATTTACGTGATTTTGATGATTTAAATTATTTAGATGATTCGGATGATTTAAACGATTTAGATCATTTAAATGAGTTAAATGATTTAGATCATTCAGATGATGTTAATGATTTAGATATTTAGATGATTTAGATGGTTTTGATCATTTAGATGAGGTAAATGATTTAGATCATTTAGATGAGGTAAATGATTTAGATCATTTAGATGATTTTATTGATTTAAATAATTTATATGACTTAAAGATTATTTAGATGATTTAAATGGTGTAAATGGTTTAGACAAATTAGATTAATAACATGATTTAGATGATTTCATTGATTTAGATAATTATATGATTAAGATAATTAAGATGATTTAGAAGATGTAAATGATTAAATTGATGTAGATAATTTAGATAAATTAGATGGCATAGATGATGTAAATGATTTAGCTGATTTAGATGATTTATATGACTTAGTTGATTTAGATGATTTAAATGATTTAAATCTAAAAAATCACTTTACATTAAATTTTTTCTCATAAAGAAAAAAATAGATGAAAACATTTGACAAAGAAAAATAAGAATTTCCACGAAAAACCCAACTAATTTTCCTCACACTTTCCCATTTATACTGTATCCAAAGATTCGGTTGTTTTTTGTAAATTTCCCATACGTACAGTGGAAAAATTGTTATAATTATACATGCCGCACCACCAAACGACCAACCGACCGATACATCGAAAAAAAGCACAAAACTCTACAAATACAAATTAATAACGCGATTGTATAGAGTATGTATAGTAGAGAAGTACTAGCAAGTATAGTATTTGAAAAGAAATGAGTCTAAACAAAGTTTTTTTTGTGTTCCTTCGACAGTGTTAAGTTTTGAACTATAGCGCGAGTATTATTTGATCGCGCGCGCGAATATATAGCGAAAAAGAAGCCGGTCGTAGGAATGCCCCGCAGTAATAACAAGAAACGTAAAAATAATAAGAAAAATCAGACTAATAAGAAAGTAAATGACGAAAAACAGCTGCAATTGAATAACAATAACAATAGTAACAATAGTGAGAGTGATGTTAGTGGTGCAAAAAATGATGATCAGAATGATTTAAGTGCGATTGGCACTCGGCCAGAAAATGTTAACGACGATAAATTGGCAACAACGTCGGAAACGTCTAAGGTGGTAACGACGTCGTCGACGGTGCAAACGGGTCAATCGCAATTCGAAATTGTTAATGAAAATGAGATCAAAGAAATTGTCAGCGCAAATGATATCACCGCTAAAAGTGTTGATGGAAGTTTTAATGAACCAGAATCTAGTGGAGATGTTAAATCTCCTGCAAAATCTTCCATAGAAAATAATAAATTACTTTGCAATGAAAAGTTAAATATTGATAGTGGTGGTGGTGGTGGTGGTAATAATTCATTGAAGAATGTGTGTGCAACTACAGCTACTACAGCAAACCAAGCAAATTCCACAAATTCCCAAATACTACAGCCAAGAGCAGTGATTTCACATAGTTATGCATACGATGTACGTACTAAACCACCCGCATTACCGCCACCACCCAAAACATCACCATTAAAACCACTACAACTAACATCATCATCATCGTTGTTGCCACCCAGTAACACCAGCACCCAACAACAACATAAGGGTAAACATAAAAAACATAAACAGAAGCAAAAACATAAACAAGAAATTAATGAAATTAAGGCTATTGAGTGCGACACTGTTGAACCTGAGGTAGTTCCAAGTGATGGTAACACCGTTGAAGTGTTATGTACAGTTGGTAGCGAAGTAACGGCTATTAATGACGTCACAAATGTTACCACAGAATTGGTAAAACCCAAACAAGAAATTACCGAAATTAAGGCTATTGAATGCGACAATGTGATGATGATTCCACATGATGGGAATACAATTCAAGTGTTATGTACAACCGATAACGAAGTAACGTCTATTAATGACGTCATTACTGCAGAATTGGTAAAACATGACCAAAAGCAAACCCATAAACAAGAAATAACTGAAATTAAATCTATTGAATCTGACACTGTAGGACCTGAGGTGATTTCAGGAGATGGTAACCCAATTCAATCGTTATGTACAATCAATAACGAAGTAACTGTTATTAATGATGACGTAACTGTAACCACAGAATTGGTAAAACCTAAAGAAGAAATTACAGAAATTAAGGCTATTGAGTGCGACACTGTAGAACCTGAGGTGATTCCACAGGATAGTAACAAAACTCAAGTGTTATGTCCGACTGATAACGAAGTAACAGCTATTAATGACATCATTACCCCAGAATCGGTAAAACAAGACTATAGGGTAGAATCACCAAAAGTAACACTGCATGAGAATTTCCACAAATTTATGCAAAAAAGTCGTAGCCTCGACAGTGAAGACATTCTCATCCAAGAGATGAGTGACAGTGGATCGCAGAGTGGTGACAATGAAAACACTCCGATAATTTCGGAAGCCGAATCTGAAGTGGAGGATGAAAAAGTTGTCTGTTCAAATGTTAATTTTCAAATAATCCCATTTGATGGGCCATTAGTTGATTTATCTGCCGAAGAAGAAATTCTAATAAAAGAACTGGAATCTCTTGAGCCTTCTACCTCAACAACGGCAAAAGAGAGTAACGAACTGAAGTTGAAACGAGCCCGTAAGCGAGCCGCTATCGAAAGTCATTTTCTGCCACAATTTCTGAATCCAAAATTCCTGGATGTTATAAAGGAAGAGAACAGTGACACAAGTGATGCTGAGGGTAAAAAGTCGCAGCCGGTTGTCGAATCCTCGAAATACGATGACTTGGATGACGATGTCTTCATTGACTCAAGTGCAATATCGAAAAAAGCTAATGCTGTCTTTCCAAAAAGTAATTTGGACTTTAGTACAAAACATCGTCGTTTAGCGGGAACTGTAAAGGATGTTATTCGCGAAGAGCCACAATGCGTTCTGGTGGATACGAAAATTTTGGATTTATCTGTAGAGGGAAGTTGTTCGAACTGGACAACCTCACTTGTTCCGGATGAGGAACGTTCAGCTGAACTTGTTTATTTAGCCTCAAGTTCAACAAGCAGTGCTAGTGATATATGTGATGCTGATGTGGAAGATTCGACAGTTGTGGATGCGGAGGTGCGAATTGAAACGCCAACTATCGGTAGTGTAAATGATGTGCCAAACTTTACAAATTTAAATGAAATTCTTAGTGAAATTGATGAGAATTTAATTTTAATTAATAAATGTGATACTAGTGATCATTTGTGTGATAATAATGATAATTTTGTTACTAATTCTTTTAATGAACCATCCAATTTACTCCCAAACACTAATCATGATATCCCCAGTAGTATAAGTGATGATCCTCAACACACTTTAGTTGGCAAAAACACAATTCCTAACACTAACGATAACTTAATTGATACAAAATCAAATAATGAATTTAATCGTCAGGATTCATCGGGCAGTTTATGTTCATCAACTCATAGTCACAGTACATCACAAAGTCAATGCACGGCAAGATATTGTGCTACATCACCACCGCGAATCTTAGCCGATTTTGAACAATTTCCATCTGTTTCAGGTGCAAACTATGACGAAACGACCGAAGCGCACAATGACATTAAGACCCTACGACACATTTGCTTAGAAAAGTTGGCCTCTATGCCATATGGAAACGTTATATTGGAAGAGTTGGCAAATGTCGCAGAAAGTCTAAGTGAACTAACCAATAAACATCAACTGGCTCAACAGCGACCGGAAAAATCTCCAACACCACCGCCACGGCCACCAAATCCCGACGAAACTATGCCTTATCCACGTCCAAATCTTCCTCACATTGAAGGACTGGAAGTTCAAAATTCTGAAAGACGAAATTTCGTTACATTAAGCACAATGCCTCCGGCCTCCGTAAAATCACCACCCCCGCCACCAATACCGGAATTGCCAAAAGTTCAATCATGGCTGGGTATGCCAACGCAAACGAATCCAAATGTTTTAGTATGTTTGTCACCGTCGCAACGTGACTATTTAAGTTCGAAAAACGACGCCAATCCTGATCTACTGCTAGAGATGCATAAAAATTTTGTTGAACGTCGTGGATATCATGAATATTCGGCAAATCAATTGAAAGAAATTGAAAGACGTGGTGCAAAACCGGTATCGCATCATTTTCCGCCAGCAAATGTGAGTGATGAAAATGATGATAGTTATGTTGGTGATGACAACCGACTGTTGGCAATAATTCGTGATCTAAAACAAGAGGAGTGTTCGTCAGACGATGTCAAAGAGAAAACTCAATCAGAAGCGTCACCGATGGCCACAATTGATCAAACAAACGGAAAACCCATTCAAACTAAGCTAAGTGATTTTGAGAAACGTTTCTCAAACATTGAAAAATATGTATTAGGTAATCCTACGACAACACTTACATCGATGAGTCAACCGAAACGATATTCAAACATTGAAACCGAAACATTTGAAACGCATAAACGTACGGAAAATGGTTCAGTTATTTTTGAATTTTCCGACATGAAAAAAGAAAAATCAACAAATAACGATGATAGCCGCTGCATTTCACAACAAACATCTACAAATGAAAATAGAAATACCATACCGACTACATCAGCGACAACAATATCACAACCATCATCATCATCATCACCATCAGCAGCATACACACAACCAAAAGAAAATTATGAAAATTCATTTAAAGAAAATTCGCTTAAAGAAAATTCTCTACATGCGAAATCATCTGTTGTTGATGCAAAAAGTGAGTTTTTTGACCATGAAAAATTTACATTCAAAGAATTCGATTATGTGCCCAAATTTTCCGAAGACTTTAAAGCACCACAATTTCCATCAATCTCTGCCCTCCATCAAGATGAGAGGGCTAAAGAGTTTTTCCAATCTAACGTCAGCAGTAGTACTGAACTAAATCAATCACCATTGTTTATGATGAACTCACCACTGTTGCACAATTGGACACAGAGTGCAACCAATTTTGACGATTTTGTGGACAATATAACAAAGCCTATTTCGAGGGAGGAGAATTTGTGCCGAGGAAGAGCTTCAAACATTCAAGTTCGAGCACCGCGCATGACGGCGAAAAGCCTGATGGAAATTGATGGATTTGATGAAACGCCACGACAATATGACGCTAGTACTCAAAGCGCAAACATCCATACTTTTTGGAACTTCAAGAACCGTCAATCGATGATCGATCAAACACCAATAACCCCGTACGTTTCGGCAACTCGACGCCGCAAATCCCTACCCAAAGAATTACACGTCAAACAATTGGAATATATTCGACAAAAGGAGGAAGAACTTTCCAGCGAGTTTGATAAGCTCGAACATGATCGACGAAATCTGTTGAAAGAAATCGAAGAGATGCGAGTCAATCAAACATTTGCCGACATTGTGGCCGAACATAAGCGACAATCATCGGAATTTGTTCAAAAACATTTATCGGAAACGGAAAAGTTTCGTCAAAAAATGCACAACGAATGGTTGGATAAGGTGGCGCAGCGGGAAGAACGACGACTTCAGAAAATTATTAAGATCTCCAAACCATTTGACGATAATGTGTTTGTGTTCAACGAAGACGCTCACAATCGCACCCTCGACATTGGCGACGAGTTCTTAAATCGCGTCAAAGAACGACGTACGAAACTAAAAATGCCATCGGATAGTGATTGTGAAAGTGGTGCCGAATCTCAACCAGTAGCCAGAGCAAAAAGTGAACAACGGCTTGATCCAACAATTAAAATTATCGAAGGTCAAACGGAGAAAGATCTGGCCAGTTTTCCGAAACATTTGAAAGAGTTTGCATCTGAATTTACGACCACTTCTGAACAACATGATGAACAGTCTAGTAAAATTTCCAAAGAATCCATTACAAAATCAAGTGATCAATTTAAAAGTGACGTAAAATGTTCTTCCGCAGCTAATAAATGTGAACGGAGATTTGATCCAACAATTAAGATTATCGACACGGAGAAAGATCTTACCAGTTTGCCGAAGCATTTGAAAGAATTTGAATTTACGACCAGTTCTGAGGAACATGATGAAAATTCTCGTAAAAGTTTTAAGGAAACAATTACGAAATCAAGTGATCAATTTAAAAGTGACGAAAAACATTCTTCCGAATTAAATGAGAAGAAGACGTCCATTGATGGCAGTGTCATTAAAAATATTGAAATTAATAAAAGTCATCAGTTTAAGTCATCGATTAGCACAAATTCCAAAGATGAGTTTGTCCAAAGCTCCACTTCTGAATCGAATAAGCCACGAGAAGTTAACCATCAATTTGAGTCGTCCATTAGCACAACATCCAAAGATGAATTTGTTCAAACTTCTAATGATTCGAACAAGCCGCCACCAAACAAAAACGATAACGCGAAAGATGGTGAGTCATCCTCTGGAATTGTGACAATGTATAGAGTTTGTTTTACTGTGGCCATTTGTTTGTGTTGGACAATTTGTCGTGCCTTATTTACTAATAATAAATAACAAAAACTAATATATGAATCCTTTGGAAAATTATTAATATTATTTAAATTAATTAACAATTTTTAGATTTTACTAAAAAATATTTTTTTTAGAATCTACACTTTAGCTCTTTTCGGAACTTAGCTCTTAATTACGATCCTCAGTCTCACCCAAACAATGCACGATAACAGTTTGCGCTCAAGAGAAAAAATAATTTTTCGGAAGGGTAAGGAGTGTTTGGTATCAAATGGAAGGTATTTCAAATACCTACAAATTATAAAATAATTGGATAAGATTCGGCACTGCTGGGTGTAGGGCTAGGGGTGAGGGAGGGTATAGTGAGTGTTGGGTAATAAATGAAAGATTTTTCATATACCTACATACTAAAAACTATTTAGAAAAGAGTTAACATAGCTGGGCGGCGAGGTGGGGCGAAAACCAAATCTTCTATACATATCATTATGGGGAAGGGGAATGAGTGAGTGTTTGGTATCATATGCAAGAACGTGTTTAAAATACCTACAAGTTAAAAAATGAGATATATTCGATCCTCCACTTGTAGGTTTTTTAAATACCTTTCATTTGATACCCAACACTCCCTATACCATCCCTCACCCATGATTATTTGTATAAAAAATACGTGTTTTGTCCCACCCCTAGTCCTACGCTCAGTAGTGCCGAATCTTATCCAATTATTTTATAACTTGTAGGTATATTTTGAAAAACCTTTCATTGGCATCAAATTTTCCACTCCTTCTATAATGATTTACGTAGAAAATTCGATTTTTGTCCTACCTCGCCTCCCAGCATTGTCAAATCTTATCTAATTAGTTTTCCGCTTGTAGGTATTTGAAATACCTTTCATTTGATACCCAACACTCTCCATCCACCCTCACACAGGATGATTTTTCTGGAAAATACAGTTTTTGCGCCACCCGCCGCCAACTAGAAGTGGGAAATCTTTTCCAATTTATTTTACGCTTGTAGGAATCATACAAAGCTTTCATTTGATACCTGACACTCCCTAAGTCCCTACCCTCCTCCTAAACTTATTTTTTTTTATAAAACTGATGGGGAGAAAGTAATTAGGGGCTATGCCCAAAGAGCTAAAATGTATTTCAACCTTTTTTTATTAAGAGAGTTTAATTTATTTTTTTAAATTATTAATAAATTTATTTTATTATTTTTAATTATTTCTTTAAATAATAATAAATTATAGACATTATTAAATCCTCGTGTATTTTTGAGAAATTAACATTTCATTGATTTTTTTAATTATGAAAAATTAATTTGCTTGTAAAAAATTAATTAAATAAATTTGTAGTTTTTGCCTGTGAATTTTTTATATGTTTTTTGGAAGAATTAATACAACCCTTTTAAACCTATAAACAATAATCCTTCATTTTGAAAATTTTTCCTCGAAATTGCATTAACAATTATTTCATCGAAAGATGTCACTAATCGAAAGTCGTAAGTCACTTGAATGTTTCGATGCTTTTTTGCATCATCATCAGGTAAAAAAATGTTATTTTTTATTCGACAATGGCTACTTATAAAATAATAATATCTTTGTCGACTAAGGGTCTTCGTATTGTACGACTTATTAATATAAAAAACTCAGCAAGAATTTTAATCATAGTTGTCCAAAACTTTACGAAAGATTTCGATGCTTTTCGGCATCATCATCGGTTAAAATAAAAATGTGAAAACATGTCATTATTATACACATTGACAAATCTGAATAAAAAAACGCTGAGATATTTATTTAAAAAAAATTGACTTATGGTCTCCATATAGTACGACTTGGAAAAAAATCGACACGATTTTTAAAGTATCAGAAGTTGTTAAATATGTAGACCATTACTGCTGAATAAAAAAATGAAAAAAATTATTTAAAAAGTCTATACGAAAAAATTAATTTTTAGATAAACACGTTGTTAACAGATAGAGCTCTATATCTAAGGCTGTCAAATATTCTAAGAAAAACTAACCTCATTTTCTTTAAAAAAAATGCTTTTAACCGCCAAAATATGCGCATGAATCAATCGGAAAAAAATGGTAAAGACTTAAAAGTCCATTTATCTGAATATGTGTGACTCTTTTAGAGCTTATATGCGCAACTAACTTGCTCTAATTGGGTTAATTCATAAACGTCTAAAACCGATAAATTCACCCCAATTAGGTACGGACAAAAATATTCTTGAAAATCATAATTTCGTTGATTCACAACTGTCATGGAAAGATCATGCATCGAAAGTTTTTTCTAGTTTAAGAAATTTGTGGTCAAAAGAGGAACTATTACAGGCATCATCTTCTGAACAACTCTCAGTACCTCCAGCTGAGCCCTACAAAGGTATGTATTTACACAGTTTTTGTCTATAGGAAAACTTTAAAATTGAAGGTTATAGTTTTATCAATATAAATTGTGATTTTTTTTTAATTTGATAAGATAATTAAATCAATTTGTTATATATTTATTTATCAGATATAGATAAATATTAATTGATAATGAAATTTTATAATATTAAATTAGTCGTAGAGAAATAATTTGGCTTAAAATAGTGAGCATTAATGGAGTGAAACATTTATTTCATGACCAAATTGTGGAAAAACGAATTTTGAAATCAGGATTGTTCTATACTTATGTTGAAAAATCGACGATATTTCGATATTTAAAAATGATCGATATTTTGATATTAAAAAAATTATATGACGATATTTCCCAAAATATCATAGATATTTTGATATAATATAAAACAAAATCATTGATATTTTAATATTAAAAAAAACATCTATATTTCGATATTTCAAAAAATCATCGATATTTCTAAAAATCGTCGATATTTTTTTATATATCGGTGATTTATTTAGGGACAAACTTCACTTTAGATATAGATATGTCGATTTTTGTAAATATTATTTCTGGATTCATGATATATCGTCATTTTTAGAATTTAAATTTAAAAAATACACACACTCTGATTATTTTTTTACTTTTTTGATTAAAAAATATAAAAAAGGTAAAATATCGATTTTTGTAAAATTTATAATAGGAAATCCTAAAACTCTTAAAAACACCAAAAACCCAGGAAAACGAAATAAGGAAAAAACGATATTAATGTTAAAATGAATAAAGTTGATAAATATCGACAATAAGTAAAAATATCGATATTAAATAAAAATATCGATATTAAATAAAAATATCGACAAAAAAATGTCGACATGAAATAAAAATATCGACAATAAATAAAAATATCGACAATAAATAAAAATGACTACAATAAATAAATATATCAATATAAGAAAAAAACATCAATCGCAGCTCTGCTTGAAAGAATAATTGTTTGCAGCCGTAGCCCGTAGCTACTTGAATATAAATATAGTTTCTT